>JAPXFQ010001716.1:600000-762018 GCA_028564705.1 Apricaphanius iberus | reverse complement strand
ATTAATAAACAAAGAGGGTCTACTAGATAGAAAGATAGTATAGCTGAGCAGAATTAGGGAAAGGAAAGACTAAATAGACTCGAGGATTACATTTTTAAAGGGTTCTTAATACCTTCTATTCCACAGGTTTCTTAACACTTTAAGTTTGATTTATTTCATGGGTTTTCTAAGCTTCTTCCACAGTATTAACATGTATCAAGTCAGATTTAATTATCTCTTCACATGTAAGACATTCTTATACATTTTTGGGTTTTGAATTTAGTTTTTGGGAATTGTTAAAATAATATTTTTTGTATAATGCCAAAAGAGGGTGAATTTATAATTAACAGATTGACATTTTTGAGTAATGGGAGTTAAGGTTAAAAAGGTATTTTAACAGGTTGAGTTTTGAATTTTAATCTGGAAGTCTTGTTGTGGTATCATATGAAAGACTTCATGTTTTAAACTGATGAAATTTCTTGGGTTTGATTTTTTTTGCAGTCTCAAAATGCTTTACAGGTTTTAGATCTTAGGTTTTAAACACTAACCTTGAAGGAGAGTACAGAGGAGATATCAATCTATTTGAAAATAGATTGAAAGAGGGAGTTGTTGTATCTTATTTTTTGGGGCTAATATCTTTAGTAAGAAGTCAGAGGTAGAGGTCTGTTTTATAACATTCAGAGGTAAAAGACACACTGTTTATCAGTATTTGAATTGGGCCTTGGATAAATGGTGGGAGTATGTGTGACCTTTGAGGACCTCTGAGACAAAGAGTTTTATTGCAGGCCATAAAACTAGGAGGTTTGCTTGAGAGGACCCGGGACTATAAAACCATAAAATTCAGGATGGACTCACAGGCCAGACCTCGGATCTTTTGATGTAGGAGCAGGACAATGGTCAATACACTAACCAGCTTTTGTTTAGGACTGTGTCAATAAAGCCTGCGACTTGGATCCAGGAGGACACGTCATAATTCTGGACGGACCAATTATTGTTAAGACACTGTTTAAAACGTTCTGATTGGAGCAGATTAATCCTGGGAGGTTTTGGACGTTTATAAAAGTTATGACACGGAAACCATTCTTCGTCAGATCTTTGTCTGGCCCAGAGAAAATAGGGCATGTTTTCTCTGTAAACTGCAATTTGTTAATCTGTTTAAAATAAAAGTAAGAACTGGAAATTGGCTCCATTTTGTCTCTGCTTGAACATGCACTGAATTATTTTTTGATAAATTTAATTCTACAGTAACCATGTCAGTGTGTGCGTCAGTAGATGCAAGTGTACGGGGGAGAGGAGACTCTGTTGACATTCTTCACAGGGACATTTGATTAGGACCAGGTTGAAGGTCTTCATGGGAGCCAAAATATAAATTGTTTGGATTGCAGGGAGATATCAAATATTCCTTTCTGCCCCTTCAGTCTGTCAGTGGTTTCTTTTATAGTCTAATTCAGCCAAATTGTAGTTCAAATTAAAGTTCAAAATCCAAATTAATTCCCAGATTAATAGTTCCAAATCCAATTAATTTCCAGTTGCCCCAATCCGTACCGACAGTTTCTCCAAGTCCGATGACAAATTGCAGATGAGTCCCAGAGCGCCGGCCAGATCGCCTCTTACAGCGTCTGTTCTGCGTCCCAGCTCCCCCAGCATTTGGTTCTGAGTCCCATCAGTACGAATCAACGCATCCAGCTGTTCCTTCAGCCGTCCAATCGCTTCCAGAACAGTGACCAATCTCGACCGTGTTTCAGATCTTTGTTGCCATTTTTCGGTAGTTCCAGTAACTGCCCATTCCAATCAGCAGAAACCCGATCACCATGGTTGACACCCCGGTTGACCCTTACCGGTGCTTCGTAGAGTTGAGTAGATTTTATCAATAGCATTCAGAGACCAGCTGACCATTTCCATCTTCGCTTATTCAGTTTGGTTTCGGAGAAAATTGCCAAAAGATACTCCAGATAGAGGCACAGGAGACAGAGAGCTGTGGGATAAGACACAGGAGGAGGAGGGAGGGAAAAAAGCGACCGTCCTCGCTGAGAGCTGAGCAGAAAGCAGTAATTAATTTTATCTTTAACTGTGCAGTTAAAGATAAAATTAAAGATTAAGTGGCATACCTAGGTTGTAATTTATAAATATCAACAGAATGTGCATGTGTACTTTTGCATTGATGTAAACATTTGAGGTTTGTTAGAAGCAGTTTTTGTTGTATTGTCTAACAGCTGCAGGGAGGAAGAACTTCCAAAAAATGCACTTCATGAGGATGCAGCAATCTGTCACTGAATGAGCTCTGAAGTTCAGCAATATCTCCATGTATGGGGTGGGAGACTGTCCAACAGTGATTTTATTTGGGCCAGAGTCCTTCTGTCTCCCACCACCTGCACTGGATCCAGGGGGCATCCTAGAACAGAGCTGGCCTTTCTAATGTGCTTATCCAACCTCTTGCTCTCAGCTGTAGATAAACTGCTTCTCCAACATACAACACCATAAAAGATGGCTGATACCACCACAGTCAAAAAATGTCTTTAACCCTTCGTAGTCCCTCAAATAAATGCTACACTTGGGATCCTCGGCACAAAAAAATGTGCAAATAAAGTCATATAATATTTAATTACTCTCAAACTTTTTTTCATAAATGCCATCCTTAGCCTCAGTCCTCTGGAAACATAAAAAAATGCCTGTTTTTGAGATGAAAGCCATTTAATACCAGGTTTTATTTGAAAATCTGCACTCTAAAACCCCCCCCAAAAAACAGGAAAATGACTTATAAAATTGTCTATTATAATTAAAATTGTCTCTTCTTAAAATGACCGATTTTCTTGATGCAGACTGTAGAAACAACATTCACAAAAATTATGAAACCAAGCATGGGCACCAGTGTATGACATCTCTAAAAAACGCTCAAACCATATTTTTTAGAAATACATATTGCATTATGAATTCAGGGCCCATAGGATCCGAAAAATGTGAATAATTTAAATTCATCTTTATTCAATGCCCCAGCATTTACAAAGAGATCCATTATTCAGGTGAAAAAAAGTCAAAACTACAATTTCAGTTTATGATGGCCGCAGAGACACTGGTGTGTAATTTTTTTTTTTTTAAATGGGGATATTAAGGTCTGTTAGAAAAATGTCGTTTGAATGGGAGTCAATGGCACAAAAAAATGTCAGAGGGAACCTTTATGTTACCGTAATGAATATACAATGTTTTAAATCTAGTATGAGAAAAAAATATATATTTCTGTCACACTCCTCCAGAAATGCACATCTTCGGAAAAAAATGTAAGAATTGCATTAGCACAACAACAGTTATTCTAAAAATGACACCCGCCTGTGCAAAAAACGCCCCAGGGACTATTAAGGGTTAAAAGTTCTCCCTGGACTCCCTGTATGACCTCAGACTTCTCAGCAAGTAGAGTCTTCGCTGACCCTTCCTGTTAAGAGCCTCAGAGGTGTGCCTCCTGTCTAGTTTATTGTTCAGGTGAACACCCAGGTACTTATCCACTCTCTGGATGTTTAATTGTCTCAGTGCAGTGAAGAGAAACAGTGCCAGCACAATTCCCTGACGGGGCCCCTGCTGGATGGTTTTGAGAAACTGGAAAAATCAAAGAACATGAACCTCACAGTGCTTTTTTCTAGATGAGTCAGACCTTGATAGAGGACGTAGATGATGGCGTCATCCACCCCGATGCCAAGCTTGTAAGCAAACTGCAGCGGATCCAATGAAGACCTTGCCAGGGGCCAAAGATGATTGAGAACCAACCTCTCAAGGGGGGTTTGTGAGATGCGATGTCAGGGCTACCAGCCTGTAGCAGCTGAGGTCCTTGGGGTTCATGGCTTGTTGTTGGAAAAAAACCATACAGTTATATGATGGGTATGGTGTTGTCTACAAAGAAGTTGATGTAGTCTATATTGCAGACAATGATCCTGTTGATGTCGATCGACAAAGGGCTGCAGAGATTGTCCCAGACAGTAGACGAAAACAGTTCTTCACAGCCTCTTCAGTCTTTTTTGACCATTTCCTCAATGTGCGTTTCACAACAGTTTATCTGTGTACTAGAACTTTATAAACAGGCTGGAGATTAACCAGGTTGTGATCTGAGGGTTAGGAGAGGTGATGATCTGTATGCCAACACCAAGGAGGCATACAGCTCATCACCTCTCCTTACCCTGAGTCCAATGTATGGTGTGGCAAATGACATACTGAGAGAAGGTGGGGAGAGTGGAGGACAGGGGATGTGATTAAAGTTCCCAGAGATCAGAAAAAGGGCCTGCGGGTGCGGTGTTTGGAATCTGCTGGATACAGAGTGTAGGACATTGTAGGCTGCAGCAGCATTAGCAGAGGGCAGGAGGTACACAGCTATTGTTATGTATTTGTTACACTTGTTTGTCCCTTTGATGTTCCCGTGGTTCAGTCTCACCATCATTACTCTGACTGTCTGTGAAAGCCTCAAAAGAAAAAAAAACCTTAAATCACACGTTTTTTTCTGCTGCTTGGGGCAGAACTTTCAGCGCCCCAAGAACATAAAATTATTAGTGACTGATTCACGGAATGTTTATTAATTTACCCTTGCAACAGTACATGACTGGCTATTTGGCGGCACTGCAGGGGTGCTTTTTCTCAGCGCCCCATGACAGAAACGATGCAAGTCTGTCTGTGGAAATTCGTTGGTGAATGAAAGTCACTAGGTGGGAAATGTGGTATATGTTATTTATATCGCATGTAGGCACATTCTGTGGGAAAAAACGAATTAAAAAACGTAATTTGTAAAAATATATTTTACATTTTTATCCCCTCTTGTCAGGTAGGGCGGCCGCTGCTGAATGGTAGTCAGACATAACAAAACTGCTGGCGAGGTGGTGCGTTTCTGCGCTGTTTTTTTTTTTCTCCCTCCCTGACCTCCAAGGGAAGTCTGGTTGGTGCAGCTGCTGATACACAACGTGTGAGGGCTGCCACGGCTGTACGGAGGAGCAGGAAGAGGGAGAAACCCTGCGAGGGATGTATTAGTGAGATCAAAACGGCAGTTGTGGAGTGTGGATGGAGGAAACTCCTTTCTAAATTTAAAGGACACAAAAAAACTGGGAAAATGGCTTCAATTATAGGGAATATTGGGCCATATAACGAAAGCACAGAACAATGGAGTTCATATAGACACATTACTCTCCAAACCCACTGATTATTGCAGAGAGATTCAGATTTCATAAAAGAAACCAAGAGGAGGGTGAGTCTGTTTTGCATTTTGTGGCAGTATTGAAGCGCCTGTCTGAACATTGTGAATTTGGATCCGGTGTCCTACACTGTCGAAACCAAAGATCATCATCTGTGGAGATGACATGTGGATCAGCTTTTTCGACGGTCTGATTCAAGCTCTGACCAGTCACATCCATTGTCTCTTGCTATCGAGGCAGCTGTGTATCCAGAGGAGTCTCCGTCTGCTGAGCAGACCCAGCAACAACACTCAACTGATGGCTCAGTTCCTGACACCCGCAGAACTGCACCAATGGATGATATCGCCACTTCTCCTGTGCTGGCTGATAAGGAAGCTGATCCGTCTGCAGATCACCGATATCCTAGAAGAGTCCAAAAACCACCTAACATACTTTCCTATTAATTAGAGGCTAACCCATCATCACCAGGAAACAAGGGGCAGAATAATCCCCTGGGTTCATCCTGAGAAATTGAGGCAGTCTACCCTCATTCCGTAGTTCAGTGCCTTTGTTTTCTACTGATGAGAGAACACTGAGATAAGGTTTTGTTTTTGTAAAGAAAAAAAAAGGGTTGTTTTATTTAATTGTGGGTGGGGTTACATTTTTGTCATAGGTTCTTCAGAATTAACCAAATAGTGACAAAATTAGGGAATCATTACTCTCCAAAGCCACTGAATATTGCAGAGAGATTCAGATTTCATAAAAGAAACCAACAGGAGGGTGAGTCTGTTGTGCAGTTTGTGGCAGTATTGAAGCGCCTGTCTGAACATTGTGAATTTGGACTTTCACTCAATGATACTCTGCGGGAAATTCACGTTACTCACAGATCATCGACCTTTGACCTCCATTTTCTGGGATTCCATCATTGGCCGCAAGCTGTAAGCAGCGTTTTGCCCTGCTGCTGTCTGCTCATCAGTATGAAATTAAGTACAGGCAGTCGGACAAGCAAAGTAATGCTAATGGACTCTCCAGACTGCCGTTGCCTGTTACGCACCAGGACTCAACGCAAGCTGAAATCTTTTATTTCAAAGATGTACAGGCTGCACTGATAAGCTCCACACACGAAGAAAGGCACTCGTACTGATCCTGTCTTGTCAGAGGTTATCAACTTGATCTCAATGGGGAGGAGAGGGGAAATGACACCACAATTGAGACACTACTTGGAAAGAAGAAATTAACTTTCAGTCCAGTCTGGATGCCTGCTTTGGGGGAATTGCGTCATTATCCCACAACACTACAGGAGAAGTTGCTGGGTGAACTTCATTCTGGACACTGTAGGATGGTACGGATTAAAGAAATTACATGCAGCTACTTCTGGTGGCGGTATCTGGACACTACCATTGAAGAGAAAGCAAGGTCTTGGTTGGCATGTCAAAAAGTCAGACACCTCCCACAGCTAGCCCCGTTACACACATGGGACTGGCCTGAAGAACCTTGGCATAGAGTTCACATAGACTTTGCAGGACCAGTTTAAAACATCATGTTCCTGGTAGTCGTTAATGCCCACAATAAATGGCCAGAAGTTGTACCCATGAAAACCACTACCTCAGAGAGAAATATTGAAGAGTTAAGATCCATCTTCAGTCATTTTGGTCTGTGAATAATATTAATACTTTTATATGCTTTACATATATTTGGGTAAACATTTTTGTGTGTAGTGAAGTAGTAAGAACACATACATATGTAAGGGTCATATACTCAATTAGAATTTTGTGAATCTGTGATCGTTGGAAAACTCAGTGTTTGTAAGTTGGCCTGGCAGGTGGTTATCTAGGAGAACAAAACTGAGTCTATTAAACTTGGTTTCGAAGAAGAAGAGGGAGTGAAAGGAGGAGAAAGATAACTCAAATATGAAGCAGTGTTCAAGGTCTTGGAGAAGCAGAGAATGGGAAAACTATGATTCTTCTGCTGACCATTCATGTGTATGTGGAAAGACAGGTCACTGAGTCTAAACTGTGAAAAACGGGGTTTTTCACAGGGCGGGGTGTGTTCCACTGTGAATCCTTTTGGTTTTGTGCTTCAATAAAAGAGTGCTCCCCTGTCAAGAATTTAGTCAGACTTTGGTCTGGCTCCATCTGACTCAGGTGTGTCGCCTCAAACAGAATTCTGTTGTGTGTGTTGTTTCTTCTCTCTGTTCTGGGTAAAGACTCTTCAAAGATCTCAACGAGGACAGTTGGGGTCCTTTAAAGATTAGCAGTCTAATCCAGATTGGAAAGCAAGGTTTATCCTGAAATACACGAGAATAAATCCCAATATCTGCTACAACAGCTAGTGAATGATAATGGTCCTCAACTAGTGTCTGAAGATTTTAAGACTTTCATGGAGGAGAATAGTATTCAGCACATCAAGTCAACACCTTATCACCCTGCAACAAAGCAAGCCCTTTCAGCATTTCATAACAACCTTTCTCTAAACCGGCGTCTGAGTGCTTTCCTCTTATCATAGCGGAACACACCGCATGTTACCACTAGAAATTGCCTGCATTGGCAATGATGAAGAGACAACTCCACACTCGACTTGATCTCCTGAAGCCCCTGAAAACACAAGAGCTTGTGCAACGGAACCAAAGAGAGCAAGTGGAGGGGAAAATAAAAACAAAGCTTCGCACTTTCACATCTGGTGATTGTGTGCTTGCCAGAAACTACACCAATGGAATGAAATGGATGCCATCAACAGTGATTGCCAGCAGGGGTCCGGTGTCCTACACTGTTAGAGTGTAGAGTAGTGTAGAGTATTACACAAAACCAAAGATCCTCATCTGTGGAGATGACATGTGGATCAGCTTCTTCGAGGGTCTGATTCAACCTCTGACCAGTCACATCCATTGCCTCTTGCTATCGACGCAGCTGTGTATCAAGAGGAGTCTCCGTCTGCCGAGCAGACCCAGGAACAACACTCAACTGATGGCTCAGTTCTTGACACCCGCAGAACTGCACCAATGGATGATTTCGCTGCTTCTCCTGTGCTGGCTGATGAGGGAGCTGATCCGTCTGCAGATCACCGATATCCTAGAAGAGTCCGAAAACCACCTAACAGACTTTCATATTAATTAGAGGCTAACCCATCATCACCAGGAAACAAGGGGCAGAATAATCCCCTGGGTTCAGCCTGAGAAATTGAGGCAGTCTACCCTCATTCCGTAGTTAAGTGCCTTTGTTTTCTACTGATGAGAGAACACTGAGATAAGGTTTTGTTTTTGTAAAGAAAAAAATAGGGTTGTTTTTATTTAAAAGTGGGTGGGGTTACATTTTTGTTATAGGTTCTTCAGAATTAAGGGTGGAGGAAAATGTTATGTATTTGATACACTTGTTTGTCCCTTTTGTGTTCCCGTAGATCAGTCTCTGCTCCACTGGTAGTCTGGCCCGTTGTGTCTCTGTATTTCCTGTTTTGAGACAGTATGCTAGCTGAAAACCACACATGATATCTGTTGTCCTTTTTTTCTTATTAAAGACGTAATGGTAGTCAGACATAACAGCTTTCACAATAACATGCGTAAACTCCCATGTTAGATAGTATGGCCTCATGGTAACAGCCAACAGTTCAGTGTCTTCACATCATAGTGTCTCTTTGATAGATAAATGCCCAGAGTTACACCACCTATTGTTGTCAAGCACAGCCAGATCCCCTCGTCTTTTCTTACCACTCTTTGTGGTTCTGTCGGCCTGGAGCAGATGAAAACCATTCATGGTTATGTGTAAGTCCAGAGTTAGCGTGGTTAGCCATGACTCGGTGAAACACAGCAGGCTGCACTCCCTGTAGCTTCTCTGATAGCGGGTTAGAACCACCAGCTTGTCCACTTTATTGGGGAGAGATCACAAATTCATAATTATAGAAGAAATTGCTGGTCGGTAACTCTTAACCTTGCAGCACATCTGATCCCGGCCCGCGTTCTTCTCTCAGTTTACGGGGAATGTTGGCCCACTTGGCGATAGTTAGTACAGCGGAGCTACCGAAAGCTACAGCTGGTCCTTGGTGTAAACAATAGCCGATCGGGTATGAAAAATGTGATAAATAACACAACTGTCTAAAAAATGTGTGGCCCCATTGTGGCGGACAGCTGGAGATAGGCACCAGGCTCTCTTTGACACAGGATAAGCAGCATAGACAATGGATGGATGTTACATTGTGATAAATATTGGCAGTAGAGGAATATACTAATATCTAATCAACAGAAACAGTGTTCAGTTAAGGATTAAGGAGATTTTACAAGAGTACAGAGGATACAACTTCCAAAATGATATTTTGATTTTTAGGAGTCAGAAGTATTCACTTAAGAATAAAGGCTTTGAAACTATTTTGGTCCACATTTCAGTCCAGAAAGGTGGTGATAATGCACCTCAAATCTAGTATAGCTGGTAACAAGCCTAGGGATACCATTCACTTGCCTCTCCAATGCCATTGCCAGCCTATCCATGCGAATGGGAAACAGATGCATTAAGCAATCCAGTGCTTGTTCTGCATTGGCATGCTAGTCAGTAGTGTTTCCAATGCTAATACAAGTGAGCGGTCTCCTACTAAAGTTGCTATCACGTGTCTCTCAGTTACTGATGTATAGCTATCAAGAGTCAGATCAGTTGCCAGCTTCGAAACGGATAAAGCCTCCTGCAGCAGGGAAGTAGTTTAATTTTGGCCCCACTACCGGGCCATGCATCCAAACCCTAAGTGAATACTTAGAAAATCCATGAATGCATGTGCCATAATTTTCTCCAGCTGAATAGAAACAAAACTAAAGTAATTACATTTGGACCTAAAGAAGAAGGATGAAGGAGTCAGCACACAGCTTCAGTTATTACAACTAGAAACTACTGATCAGGCCCCCAATCTAGGTTTATTAATGGATTCAGACCTGAACCATCAGGGTCACATAAAAGCAATAACAATCTCCACCTTTTATCAACGGAAGAACATTTCTAGGACTATTGTCATAATGGGATTATTTATGGTGTTATTTTTTTTTAATTGAATTGATTATTTTAACAGTGTGCCCACAGGTCACCCTAAAAAGTCAATATGACAGGAACAACTGGGTCATGATTTCGAGGTTGTTTTGACTCAACAGGCAGCCTAGATTTCAGACAGAGACCGGCTGGTTTCTTTGATAAAATAGATTTATTAACAAGAGTCAGGTAAGTGATTTATTTCTGATTGTAGGCTCAACTAGGGATCAGAGAACCGGAGGCAGGCGGCAACTGTGGTGGAGATGAGAGAAATTAGAGCAGATACTGACGAATGAGGAGGTAAGTGGAATCCAGGGATTGAGGCTGGCTGGAGGTTATATATGATTTGCTGTGTGAGTTGCAGGAGGAGCGGGCAGGTGAGTGGAGAGCAGACGATCCAGCAGAGGACGCGGCGCAGAAACTGATGTTGAGAACTGGTGTTCTCTTCTCCGACAAAGGCTTGTGAGTTCCATACAACGAGGAAGTGTGTCCGAACCAGAAGCTTCAATGAGGGAATTCAGAGAACGAACTCCGAGGAGGAAGCCAGGAAACCAGGAAGGAGTGGACTCAGGATCTAGAGGAGAACAGGTAAATCACCAAGGGAACAGATTACTTGAGTCTCAGGAGAAACAATCCTCAGAAGTAACAAGCAGGAGGTTTTGGCCTGGTTACCAAGCAGAACGCGAGAATCATCTGGCGTCAGTCTGCAGTTTCCGCTCCTCTTTTGTAGCTGGAAGTAGATTGGTTTCCACAAGCAGCACCTGTGATCAGCAGCCTGCCATGCCCCTGTAGAGAAGAGCAGGAAAACCAGACCCGGCGTCATGGGCGGGCCTGGGCGGGCCCGGCCCGCCCATCTGGAGGACGGGCCCGCCCAGGAAAGATTACACTTCATGTGAATATATTGGCTCAAAACGAACAATAGATGGCGCTCTAGATTACTAATTAGGAGTTTTAGTTTCGGTAAAAGAAGATCCTTTGGCAGTTTGGCACAGCAGCTTGCTAAAATGGACATTAGAGCTTGGTTTAGCAAACAGAAAAGCAATCCCAGCACAAGTAGGGATAATACATCAAGAGGGCAAGTGCAGCCAGAAATTGCTTCAACAAGCACTTCTGCTACGAGCGCTTCTGCACCTGAAGCAACAGTAATTCGCCACCGGGTGGCAGCAGCACCAGCATAAATTACTGTTCAGACGCCTCGAAGTATATTTACTCAAAACTAAAAAAAATAATGCAAATTGTGTGTTTGGGTGTTTTTGGTTTTTGTTTTGGTTTTGGTTGTTTTTTTTTTTGGTTTGGGTGTTGTGTGTTTTTTTTTTTTGTTTTATTACATATAGTCCTACTATAGTTTAACACTGTTGATTTGCTTCTAAGATTTTTGTCGTTATTACTATTTTGCTAAACAACCAGGATATTTCATTTCAAAGGCCATATAAACAGTTATTTATTTATTTATTTACTAAAGTTTTAAGCGGCAGGGCAGGATACAGAGGAAGACCTATGGACTAAGTACTTTATTAAAGACCATTAACTGGACATAAGGATTGTTTTTGTTTGAGATGACTCGGTGATGTGCAGGTGCAGCTAAGAACGGTGAGTTGGACATATTTTTCTTAGAGACTCAGTAAAAATGGTTAGCCTACTGTGTCTTAATTTTTGTTTGCATCTTTAATTGGTATACATAATTTGAATCAAACAATGAATACTCTTAGCTTTCCAGTAAGGTATGTAGAACAAGTTAGTGACACAAAACGGTAGATTTGACGCGAAAGTATGTGTATGTAATGTCCACCAGATATATTTATAAACATGCAAAAGGGTTAATTAAAAGACAGTTTACTGAGCCCCCCCAGAAAAACCCACTGCCCCCCCAGGTAATGCCCTCTGACGCCGGGTCTGAGGAAAACACAAACAAAGACAAAACATCCAGCACTCAAACCCAGGATCACAACAAGCTTATCCACATCGGATCTAGCAAGAGGCAAATGCTTACGCGTCCACACGCCACAATATGGGAGTAACTGGTAAGGTGAGTGTTATTTGACCGGCTGTACGCAGGGTCAACAGCAAGCAAACAAGCAACAATAGTCATAAATATGGTCTTACATTTCATTTACGGCATTGCTTCGGTCTTTTTCTGTTGTAATCTAAAAATTAACCAGCTGCTGATCTCCCCTACAGTCACCTTGTTTGTCTATTTCCATACATACCACAAAAATAATCAATACCTGTGAGATTTACAAGCAAAGTAACCCAAAAATATTTATACATTGTTGCTCGACAACCAAGGCACATGGCACACTGATTTATAAAAAATAAAAACAACAAAATATGCAATGTTTAATAAGAATACTATAGCTATTAAGATAATCAAGAATTCAACCAGTATTTAAACGCATCATGTATGCACAAATCTCAGGAGGTGAAAGGAATCTCAAAAACCCTTGTGCAATTGTAACTGATCTGTGAGTAAATGTGCTTTTTTCTGTGTGCATCAGGCGATAAGTGCAAATGTATTTAATAATTTGTATGCGTAGGAGCCATTTCAAATTCATAGTTTTAAGTTAGTGTAATTTGAAAGTGTGTGTGTTGAAATTAATTTGGTACTCCTAATATCTTGATTATATTTGGTTGTACATTTGAACACAGACTTGCAAGGACCCCAAGTTATGCACAAAATGTATTTTATGGTTTACAAATCCGGTGTTACACATACAAGTACCCAAAGTTACACACAAACAGGCAGACACAAGTTGCAAATCAGGTATTACGCACACATAGATATTGTGAGTCTATTTTCTCTCCATATCAAATCAGCACCTTTATATGTCACACCTGTAAAGTGGAATGGATTATCTTGACATAGGAGAAGTGCTAACTAACCAATTTAGACGGATATGTGAACAATATTTGAGAGTAAAAAGAGTCTTTTTTTGCATTTAGAAAATGTTTCTGATCTTTAAGTTCAGCTCATGTAAAAAGGGAGCAAAAATAAAAGAGCTGCATGTATATTTTTGTCTAGTGTACACGCCCAACAATGTACCTGTGTCATAGATTAAGATTATTTAAACTTGTTTGGCAGCATTTTCACTTGGAAACTTTGGAGTGGGTGTGTGGTACCCGCCTGGCACAATTATGCCCCCCCGTGCCTCCCCCTCTTGATATGCATTGTCTTATTGGTTGATTACTGAACAAATTCGTTGTTGAATTATTGTTCTCCCATGTGTCTATATTAAACACTCATGTGGATTTGCACAAATTCTACATTATGAAGCAGAGTGACAAAGATTGTAAAAAAATATCTGGTTTTGTCCCGTTTTAACATTCTGCTGCTGTGATGCTGTATAAAGCCATCAGAACAGACTGGATCACAGTGACTTCTATTCAGCCTTTGCTTTTACCAGCAGAACTAAAACCACAACACAAGCCCATAAAATCCAGCCATTCTTTTGTTTCCTTTCTTGCTGTGCTGCATTCACAGTCCTGCATACCAGTCTGGCTGCTTTCCCAGTGTAGACAGGTCCACTGCCACAACTCAGCGGCCAGTAAAGCTTTATTTGTAGATTCTGTCAAAAGAGGAATTAACTGAGGCTTAGACATCTGCACTGAAATCAGCAGGAATCTAACTGAGGCTTAATTCCTGCACTTTCCTGCCCTTCTACTACAACAAACATGTTTTTACTAAAGACTTTGTAGCAGGGAATTCACATCCAAGATTAAAATATCTCTCTTTACAGAGTTTAAAATCTGAGGCTGTTATCACTCAGCATTAAAATCTTTTAGAGTTATATGACTAATCTTCCTACTGAAGTTAAACAGATAACACAAAATGAAGCATAATAAATATACAAAAATTCAAACAGTGACACTGTGAGTTTTGAGATGCTTAGCTGGTATACAGACCCTTTCCAAAAGATTTGAATATCATGGAAAAGTTTATTTATTTCCATAATTCCGTTCAAAACTTTAAACTTTCATATTGCCCCATTTCCACTAGTGCCAGTACGTTACGGAACGGGTAGCTATTGGCATGTTATAATTACCTGTGACCGTTCCAAGCCGACCCCAGCCGGACCCTTTTTTCAGACTACCTCTGCCTTGGTTCGAGGCGTGCCGAAGCGACTCAACATGCCCACCTATGGACTGATTGGTCTGGTAATATGATATCCCTCTCACTCCTACCAGCGGCGTCTAGTACGTCTGTCGTATCTACTCAATGGCAGTGACTACCACACAGCAGCAGTAGCTGCTGAGTGGTCTGGAGTTGTTTCTTTGTCTCAGTGTAAGTTATAGTTTAAAGTTTCAAATAAGCAGCACACTAAAGTTAATGCCAGGCAGACTCAAATGAAAAAGAAATCAGTGTGAGTTGTGAAATATATAGATTTTTATACAACGTGGGGGTCTTGTTAGTATATAAACTATTGAATCCATGCATTTCACCATGTTGTCAAGTTGGCTGAGTGGTTAGTGTTGGTGACTCATGCTTGGTAGGACCAAGTTCATATCCCAATATTGTGGGGTTCAGTTTCTTTTTCACAGTAGCTTCAGGTTCGCAGACACTTTTTCCTGGTTTCAGAAAAAAGACTTTTTCTAGATTAAAAAAAATATTATTTATATTTTATTTTTAAACCAAGTTCTGACATCAAGACAGTGGCCTGATCAGTTCTGTATGTTCAGTGCTGAACAGTGTGGACGGTCAATAAATTAATGAAGATAGGAAGAATAATAATTCTGTCCATTCATTTGCTCCCCAGAAATGCACAAGGTCTTCTCAAGCTTCCAGGCATTGTTCACCATGTATCTCAGATTTTCATATATATGGAAGGAAAACGGGCTGCACGGTGGCGCAGTGGTTAGCGCTGTTGCCTTGCAGCAAGAAGGTCGTGGGTTCGTATCCCGGTCCAGGGTCTTTCTGCATGGAGTTTGCATGTTCTCCCCGTGCATGCGTGGGTTCTCTCCGGGTACTCCGGCTTCCTCCCACAGTCCAAAAAATGCATGATAGGTGAATTGATCATTCTAAATTGTCCGTAGGAATGAGTGTGAATGGTTGTCTGTCTCTCTGTGTTGGCCCTGCAACAGACTGGCGTCCTGTTCAGGGTGTACCCTGCCTAACGCCTGATAATTGCTGGGATAGGCTCCAGCTGCCCCGTGACCCTGAATTGGATAAGCGGTTAAGAAGATGGATGGATGGATGGATGGAAGGAAAACATGCTGAGGTGGATGTTTAGGTTTTGAATTTCAAAAAATGAAACCAAAAACACAATTTTAATGGCAGAGGAGTACTTTTACTTTAAGATTTTTCAATGCAGTATTTCTTTAATTTATTTTTGTGTCTATATATGATTCCCCTGCCAAACATTATTAAACAAGGGCCAAACTTTTCTTATTTTACAGGATTAAAGGTTCAGAATAGAGGGTGAATATTTACAGAAACCCTTGGAGGTAGGGCTAGGTGATATGGCTTAAAAATTTAATCTCTGATTATGTTAATAGAAATCCGGTTTCAGATTTTAATAAATTTTTTCCTACCTGTTTTTTTTCCTGTAAAAATAAATTGCAAGTGATAAAAAATAGTTTCAAAAACCTGCTTTTATTGCAATCACCATGTCCTGGAGCTGACTTGAATGTAATGTCCAAATAAAAACAAGATACAAAGTATCCTTGTAAAACAAGGTGGCCAGATTGACATCACTCTGAGCTATGGAAGTCTAAGTAGAACATTGGTAAAAACTTGAGCTTTTTTTGTGATTGCATTTTGCTGTAGCTTTTGTCAAGCTAAACCCACCCACGTCCTTGGCCATTACTGTTCTTTTGAGATGGTGATGGGAACACAACCTACCCGTTCCAGGCCGTAATGACATGTTCCATTCTGTACCGTACTGGCCCTAGTGGAAATGGGGCAATAGATTAAAGATTCAGGGCTCACAACTTAAATTATTTCAAGTATTTAGTTGTTTATTTGTACATAATTTGGGCTCTCATCTTATAAAACCCATAAAACATTAATTGAAAACATTTAGAATACCTTGACGAGATCGCCATTTTACTGTCAGTTTTTGCACAAAAAAAGAAGGAAATTAGGTTCACATCAAATCAATTGTACTTTAAAAAACATTTCTGTGCACATTTTACTCTTTTGAATACCTAGCTACACAGGTTAATGAGCCAAATAAGGTCTTATTTATAAGTTTATACAAACCTCCAAAACTTATCTCAAACTTCTTTAATGATTTCAGCAACCTTCTTTTTGAAATATATATTGACTATGACCGAATAATTATTGTGGGAGACTTTAACATCCATCCTGACAACCCCCAAGATAGACAATCATGTCAAACAACCAATACACCATCAATCACACAATCTGGAATTAATTATTAGCAAAGGTTTAAATATCTCCAACATCTCTGTAGTTGATATTGCATTATCTAACCATTTTTAAATGTTCTTTGAAAGCACGATCCCTGTTATCTATCTAACCAAAGTGAGACCGCTGTAAAAAAGAATTTCCTTGAGGACAGGTCAGTTGAAACATTTAAAGAAATTTACTGCTCTGCCTCACCCCTATCCCCTTGATCCTCCAACCCAAACCCAGTAAACAAGCTGGTAGATAACTTTCTCTCTTAAGTTTCATGTAAAATTGATATCATTGCTCCAACAAAAGTTAAAGTTGTCATGGGTAAAAAGAAGACTCCGTGGACTAGCGATCCACCAGTATGTAGTGAAAAAAGGAAGTGTCACAGAGCAGAGAGAAAATTGTGGAAAAATCTATCCAGGTTCCAAAACGGGATCTACAAATACAGACTAAACATATATCATTTAACTCTGAAGGATGCAAGGGAATCATTCTATTCTGAAATAATTGACAGAAACATTAATAATGTCCAGACTTTATTCTCAACTGTCGAGAGACTAACAAATCCTCCAGTGACAGTAGCTCTGGAACTACACTCCACCAGGGCTTGCAATGAATTCGCAAGCTTTTTTACTGAAAAGATTTTGACAATTAGATGGTCAATCTGTACAGCTGCATCAAACACACCCCCAGTGTTACCCATGTAAAAACTGAATGTAATAAATTAAACCTATCACTTGATGAAATCATTAAACAATTAAGATCCTTCTTTTGCTGCCTCGATATCATAACCACAGCTTTCCTTAATAAAGTTTCCTCCATCATTAAGTCTGATCTAATTCATATACTTAACACATCACTTCTGTCAGGTGTCTTCCCTCAAGCCTTAAAGACAACAGCTATGAAGCCACTACTAATGAACAACCTGGACAACACATTAATGTAGAACTACAGGCCAATCTCTAATCTCCCATTCATCAGCAAGATTACTGAAAAAGTAGTGTTTAACCAGTTAAATAAATTCCTAATAGTGACCAACCTCTTTGATATTTCTCAGTCTGGTTTCCATGCTCACCACAGCACCAATACTACCCTCATCAACATTTTCACTCATATCCGCATTAATTCAGTTCAATTCAGTTTATTTATGTAGCACCAATTCACAACAGATGTCAACTCAATGCACTTTACAAGAAAAGTTATTTTAATACAATTATAGAAGCATTCCAATCAGTTGCGCCACGTCTTAACGACGCCAACGACCGTCATTAAGACGTGGCGCACAAAGGAAAAAATGACATAATCTGTCTTGTAAAAGCCATCCAAGAGGTTAAATAGCAGAGTCTCCACACCAGTTAGTTGGACCAGTCCCAGCCTGGTCAGCGGCGAGCATGAACTGATAAAGCCTCTTGGATAAGAGGTGAAACGTCTTCCAAGACAAATTACCAAGTCCATTTACTTTCGATTGAAATTTCCTTGAGATAAGAGTGGATAAAAGGGGTTAGTCTGTCCTCCAAGTCTAAGCCATCAGTCTAAGCCTATAGCAGCATAACAAAAATACTTCAGGATAACCTATGCCATTATAACTATGAGCGTTATCAAAAAGGAGGGTTTGCAGGCAGGGCCTGCTTTGCCGACAGGCAACATAGGCGGTTGCCTGGGTCGCCATCTGCTTGACAGGGAGCAAAATTGAGGGAAAAAAAGTTATTGAATGTATGTATCGTATTTTGAAATGCACTCTCTATATATAGCTACTCCAAATTTCCCATGAAAATAAATTCAATCAGCGCACACGCTGTACACTTTTACTGTGCACTGTCATCAGGCAATTCTCCCTCAGCAGGAGCAGGCGGGGGATGATGTGACAAAGCAGGGGGATGGGGGGGATATGGGAACCTCAGCATTATCTTTCCCACCGTCTTGCCGTATTAAAGTTTACTTGTAAATTTCCCGTATTTTATTATCATAAGTAAATCCTCTGCCTCTCAGTTTAGAGAAGTGCGCGAGCTGCTGCAGTTACAGTGGAAGGTCTGGAAAAATCAGCTCCTACGGCAGCAATAATAAGATGAACTTGGTGAAGACAGACTCACTCAAAAACAAATTAGAATACACGTAAATATATCGGGGAAATGGGAGAGTAAGTTTCCTTCCCTCCAGAGGAACTGGACAGGGCGCAGCATCAACACAGGTAGGCTGGTTCTGTTCACTTAGTGAGTAGTGACAGATTAAAACATGTTGGAAATGACCGATGAAGGTAGGACGTTGTCGGCAAAGACATGCTGACATCTCGCCTGGAGCGCAAAATACCCCAGGGCCGGCCCTGAGAACTCTTGCTGCAGCATCTTGGATCACCTGAAGACTTTTAATTGCATTTCGTGGACATGCTGATAATAAGGAATTACAGTAGACCAGTTGCCTTGAAGTAACAAATACATGGACTAGTTCCTCAGCATCACTCATGGACAGGATGTTTCTGATTTTAGCAATATTTTGGAGTTGATAGGAAGACATTTTGGAAACCTTTTTAATATGGGATTTAAATGTTGTGTACTGGCGACCTGTCATGGGTGTACCCCGCCTCTCGCCCGTTGACAGCTGGAGATAGGCACCAGCCCCCCCTGCGACCCCTGGAGGACTAAGCGGTTCACAAAATGGATGGATGGACTTTGTGCTTTGGTCAAAAATTACACTGAGGTTTTTTACATTATTACCAGAGGCCAATTTAATGCCATCCTGATGAACTTATTGACTTAGCAGTTTCCTTTTTAAAGCTTCTGGTCCAAAGACAATAACTTTTTTCTTTAATGAATTTAAAAGCAGAGAGTTTAGGGTAGTCCATGTTTTTATGTCTTTGAGACATGCCTGTAATCTACCTAGCTGGTTGGATTCATCTGGATTTGTGGATAAAGATACTTGTGTATTGTTGTGGTTTAAAGGAAAATGCTATTTGGCTATTAATATTTAAAGTACTGCGTTTGGCAGTCAATAAGATTAATAATTTATGGAAAATTATTATTTTCGGGGCACCACCTGTTATCAAGAACTATTTTAATAGCCAAATAGATATATATCAGTCTCTAATAGTCTAACACCTGCCCAGCTGGGGCTGAGGTGAAAATCAAGAAGGAATGAAATATGGAAACATGGCTTGATTTGCAGATGCTTGAATGAAGCCAAATTAGTTTACCAATTGTGATTAGTTTTCACTAATTAGCACCATTGATTTATGTGAAAAACCAATAAAACAATTTCATGAAAATTAAAACATTCTTTGGATCAAGCAATGTTTGTTTAAAATGATCTGGATAAAAAGTCATTGATCCTTGGAAAATTACTTCTATTTGGATTGATTACGGCAGTAAACAATCTAACTCCAGTATTTTGATGCATTAAAGGGTTTCAAACACGGCTAATAAGATTAGTTTCTGTTCTTTATTTTATCTAAACCGATCTCTATTTGAACATATTCAATGGGTTATGCATTGAATGCAAACCAGGGCCGAACACGTTGCTGATCTTAGCTTAAGCTCCCGGTAATGCACGTTTGGCCTTGGAAGTGGCTCAAATACATTTATTAAACATTTAACAAAATAGAAAAAGAAAACCCCTGTTTGATTGAGTTGCTCAGGATTTAAAATTACCCTTTGTTTGGAAAGTCTTTTAAAAACACTGGTTAAAGCTTGAGGCCGAGGCCAGGTTTACCCAAAAATAGCAGATGAAAATGTATACACATTAATAACAGTAAATCACACACCTTTAAAATTAGTGATTCTAAAGAGGTAGTTGCTTTGTTCTTCCCTGTAGTGAGCCGGCCGTTGCCCGCCGTGAAGAAGGAAGAACAGCTGGTGGTGCAGGTCTATTTATAGATTCTGCTCCACCCTTCTTCCAGTGGAAAAGAGCAGATTAGCGCCACTCGATAGTTGTCTGTGACCCAACAGTATCATAAGCATAACTGTGGAAATTCATATTATGCTGTCTAATTATTTTACCTACTTTAACTATGTATATAGTAAAGAGAATTGGTCCAAGCACAGAATCCTTTGGTAATCCTTGAATGTGAAAAATATTTATAATTTACATGAACAAACTGGAATCTGTTGGACAGATATGATTTAAACCAGCTTAGTGCTGTTCCCTTGATCCCTACATGTTCAAGCCTTTCTAAGGAAATATTATGTTTGGCAGTGTCAAAAGCAGCACTGAGATCTAACAAGACCAGTACAGTCACAAGTCTATTTTCTGAGCCCATCAGAATTACATTAGTAACTTTCACTGAGGCTGTTTCAGTAATATCATAGGCTCTAAAACCTGACTGAAATTCTTTAAACAGGTTGTTGCTGTTTAGATGCTCATATGCTTGATTAGCAACTATTTTCTCAAGAATTTTGGATAAGAAAGGAATGTTAGATATAGGTCTGTAATTAACTAAGTTATCTTGATCGAGGGGAGGGTTTGTTAAGTAAAGGTTTAATAACAGCAACCTTAAATCTGTGTGGTACATATCCATAATTAAGGATAGATTCATCATATCTAAGTAGAGCAAGTAACCAGAGTGAAAACTTCCTTAAAGAATTTGGATGGGATTGGGTCTAACATACAAACTGAAGGTTTAGATCAGGGATTAAGATCAAATCCAGGCCTCAAGGGCCTGTATCTGCATGTTTTAGTTCTTTCCCAGGTTCAACACACCACAATAAAAAAAATGGCTCATTAGCAGGCCTCTGCCGGAACATTCTCATGCTGAGGAGGAAGTTGAACAATTAGAATCAGATGTGTTGGAGCAGAGACACATCAAAAACTGGTAGGGCACTGGCCCCTGAGGACTGGATTTGGAGACCCCTGGTTTAGATAAAGCTAATATTTGTCATAATTCCGAAAGTTCAACTGAATTAAAACAGTACAGCATAAACATGTTTCTACAGTTCTTTCCAATAGTGCCTCATTTACTGAGAGAGACCTAATCAGATTGGGAAAAATGCCAATTATTTTATTTTTAACTTTCAATTTATTTTACTTATGAAGAATCCTATAAACTCATCACTACTGAGAGAAGGGGGAATAGTTGGCTAAACAGAGCTATGACACTACATAACTTTGGCAATTTTACTTACCTAGGATTGTTTTTATTTACCTCAATTAATGACAGAAAATATGCCATTCTAGCATCTTTTTATACAGATGTAGACAATTTTTCATGTTAAATAGGAATCCTGTGTGTAGAGCGCCATTTTCGCTCCAATTTCCTAGTATTCTGCTTTAAAGTGCGCAACTCGGCATTAAACCAGGGAGCCAACTTCCTATGACTGATTACCTTCTTTTTTAAGGGGGCTACATTGTCAAACACCAGACACATTGAGAAAGTAGTGCTCTGAACCAGACCATTAATTTCTAAAAGGTTAGTGATGGAATTGCTGCCATCCACTGTTTTATTCTGAGACACATAGCGAAGCAAGAATGGAACAGATTCTACAAAACTTGTTACAGCATTTTCTGATAAACTGATCTTCTGTAATAAAATTTTCTTTCAGATTTGGGAGAGTCAGGTAAAGTAAATTAAAAAGTTATCAAAAAATGGTCAGATAGGACTGGGTTATGTGGGAGGACTCTTACTTCCTCACATTCAATACCGTATGTCAGTACAATGTCTAAAGTGTGCTGACCCGAGTGCCTTGGTCCTTTTACTTTCTTAGTAAAGGCAATTGAGTATAACATAACCTTAAAGGCTGCAGTTAAGCTATCAATTTCATTGTCCATATGAATATTGATTTATTCTGCTATAATTACCTTATCACTGTTTAATATTAGATCAGATAAAAAATCTCAGATCTGGTCCAAGAATTCTGATTAATGTCCTGATGGACGATAAGAAACCACAAACAAAAGTGGTTTTAATGTTTTGCAGCTTAGATGAAGAAAACTAAGTATCAGATGTTCAAAAGAACTGTAGCTATTAATTGGTCTAGGGCGAATTTGTAAATCTGAATGAAAGATGGTTGCAACTTCTCCTCTTCGCCCAGTACTTCTAGTGATGTGAAAATTTTAATAATTGGAAGGAGTTTATTCATTTATACTTACAAAATCCTCCTGCTGTAGCCAGGTTTCTGACATGCTAAACAAATCAATTTTATTATCACATATCAAATCATTACTACATACTACTAAATACTACTACAATAAAGTATTTAAGGAGAGGGATTCTGTGTTCAATAAACCACATCTTACTGCTTTGGTTTGTTTGTTTAGTTAAAATAGGATTTATTTTAAGGAGATTTTCATAATTTGCTTTTGTTAGGTTAACTTTTAATCAATTTGATTTTGGCCATGAACAAGACACTGTCTCAATACAGTATTGAGTGGGTAACAGTACAGATGCTGCAGACTATAAATACAGATTGTGGAAGAACAACAGTGCTGGCAGTGCAGGCAATTTCTCATCAGAACAAACAGAAATCGCATGTGGGGTCCCCACGGTCTACTCCTGGGACCCCTTCCCCTGACCCAGATTATAAAAGTCAATAAGACTGGTTACCATAACTGTGCAGATGATACTCAGCTATACATTACATTGTCACCAAGTGACTTTGATCCCATCCAGACCCTAAATGAATGTATTGAACACATCAGTAGCTTGCTGTCCCATAACTTTCTCCAGCTGAACAGAAACAAAACTGAAGTAATTATTTTTTGACCTAAAGAGGAAAGATCCAGAGTCAGCACACAGCTTCAGTAAATACAGTTAGAAACCACTGACCAGGTGCGAAATATATGTGTAATAATGCACTCAGACCTGAACATTCAGGGTCATATGAAGAAATAACAAGCCCAGCCTTCTATCAGCTGAACAACATTTCCAGGATTAAAAGACTAGTGTCGCAACGAGACCTCAAAAAACTCATTAATGTGTTTATCTTTAGTCGGCTCGATTACTACAACAGCGTCCTCACAGGTCAACTTAAAAAATTGATCAGACAGCTGCTCGAATCCTCACTACAACCAGAAGAGTAGAGCACATCTCCCTGCTTCTAAAATACTTACACTGGCTTCCTGTAGCTCAGAGAATAGACTTCAAAATACTCCTACAAGTAAAAAAAATATCGTTGAATGGCTTAGAACCAAAATATGTTGAAGACCTGCTGTCTTCATACCAACCACACAGACCAATCAGGTTAACCAAGTCTAATTTATAGTTAATCCCTGCAATCAGAAACAAACACTGAGAAGCTGTCAGTTTTCACCAGCTTTCAGTTTATTTGCTCCCCTTAACCAGAACAAACTTCCTGATGACTGCAAAGCTGCTCAAACACTAAGCTGCTTTAAAACAAAACTTTAATACTCTCCTGTTTAGAGCTGCCTTTGCAGACATGATTATGACGCTTAATTGCTCTCTAATGTTTTTCATGATTTTCATGCTTTATGCTTTTCATGTTTTATGCGTTTTTTCTCTTAATGCTTTTACCATATGTTTCGTTTCTTTACCACTGAATCATGTAAAGCACCTTGAATTACCTTTGGTTGAAAGTTGCTATAATAATACAATTGCCTTACCTTAATTCATCTCTCCTGTTAGACGTCTTTCCCCAGGCATTAAAAAAGTAGTTATCAAAACACTGCTAAAGAAAACAAGCTGGAAAAACATAATGTAGAATTACAGACCAATCTCTAATCTTCCATTCATCAGTAGGATTATTGAAAAAGCTGTGTTTCAATAGATAAATTGCTAACAATGACCAACCGTTTTCAGGCTTGTTTTCATGCTTAAAACAGTTCCGAGACTACCCTCATCAAAATGTTTAGTGACATTCTCATAAATACAGTATAGACTGTATTAGAACCAAAGTCCAAGTTCTTGTAAGGCTTTAGTGCAGCATTTGACTCTGTTGAGCATGAAATACTACTAAAGTTCCTTTATCATGTAAAATCAACTTTTTTAGAACTTTCATCAAGTTGTAGTGCAATTTTCTCATAAAAAAGCCAGCCAGTATGGTTTTGGGCTTAATTCATTTCTCAGTAATCCTCCTGAATCCTGCTCTCTAAACAGCTACGCCACCCTCTTCCAGAAAACGACTCATGACATATAACGTTTTTTACGTAACGCGGTCAAACTAGGAAATGCCCGACCTGTCCGCACCGCCCATGCAGAATAAACAAACACGCCCCCTTTCTCACAGGAGCGAGCGTCTTTGGACTCTCTCGGCTTGCACCACTTATTTTGTAGGATTTTACTTTCTAAAATGTCTCGGCGAAAATGTCAGTTTGGCTGCAAGAATTACAGGACTTTATTCAACATTACTATAGAACAGCCAAATCACCAGAAATGGCTGGAATTTCTCTCCAGAATCCTGTATCTAACATCCACTGATGTCTGCTTTTTGGACATTGGCCAGAACGAAAGTGGACTGCCGGAGTGATTAACTCTTGCAGCTGGATCAATTCAAACAATAAATACTTGCTACATGCTACTGCTAATGTGCATTAGGCAGTTATGAAGGTGCTCATGTGAAGTTATAACAATGCTTATGCATTCAGGCAAAACACATCCAGGGCGCGGGGCAAACACAATCCATATATTAAAAAATATCCACCCGTTCTCAACCTCATTGTCAAAAGTGAGAACGTTTTAAAATACAAACGGGGCTAGAAAGATCCGCTGGCTTCAGCACCCAGCCACTGGACTCGGCTCCAATGGTTTGGACTTGTCTAAACTTTATCGATAAGAAGCTGGTCGCTTTAGCTGCTGAAATCAGCTTTATTGACCCAGTGTTTACACAAAAAAATAAACCAAAGGTCTGAGCCATTAATATAATAAAGTTTAATAAAATGTTAAATGCATAAAGAGCATCACAGTAAGCCTTTAATTTAAAATACTGAATTATCTTTTTTAAAGTATCGCTATAATGTGTTATAATGCATTACTTGTTGCCCATGCTGCTTCGCTGCAATCAGAACGGGGATCAAGTCTACATCATGAAATGGGTGGCACTCACAGGGGGGGAGGCAGGATTATAGTGAAACCTAGCGTCTTATTTCTGGGTCGAAGAAAAACTCCAGGCTATATAAGTTATATTTCAGGGCAAATTAATACCACATAACAAGCAATGCTAACATTTGATCATACATGTGCCTATCCAGATGTTAAAAGCTGTAAAGCAGAATGATACCTTTAAAACGACAAAGCCGGGTCAGACTCTCTGGTACAGAATCTGGCTGGTTTGAGGTTTACCTAAAGAACACAGACTTCTTTCTGTCAACAAGCAACTTTTTATCAGAACAGAGAATAATCACTTGGGGAGCCTGGGGGCTCCATCCTGGGGCCCCTCCTATTTAATATATATATGCTCCAACCATCCCAGATTATAACAACCAATAAGATTAGTTACCATAACTATGCAGATGATGCTTAGCTTTTCCAATGTCACCAGGTGACTTTGGACCCCTCCAAATGCTAAATAAATGCCTTAAAGTTGCAGTCAGGAGAATATATGTATGTATAAGAGAATTATAAATCTTTAAAATGATAGTGGGGTTCAATACTATGATAAAAGGCTGGTTCTCCACAATATTTGTCATTCTTCCTAAGTGCCCCCCTGACTCCTATAGTGCCGTATGCATTTCACACTGAATGCCAAATTCTTTTAGTTTCCTCCTTGTCGGCTGTTAATCAAAAATATGCACATTGCACAAACCTGTTAGGATGAGACCATACACACGTGCGGTTCCTGTTTAGTCCCCATGTGGAAAGAAAGGGAGGGGAGATTTTAACAGCCACAGATGTTAGCAACGCGACAGGTAAGTTTCCTATGTTTCTTTGTAAGAGATTCGTAGCGTTCTGGAGACGGGAGTACTGATTAAAACAGCTGATCGTAGTTTTATATTTCGTTCATAATTGCTACGTTTACTGTTTTAGTGCGTCAAGGATCGGTACAAAACGGGACCACTGCCTTTTTCTGAGCCACTGAAACATTTATCCAGAAAAACATCCTCCGCTGCTGTCTTGTTGTGACATCTGAGCGCGGCAAGTTACGGTTCGGTTAGGGACTGTTAAAAAATTCTGTTTCAGCTCAAATCATTTCATCCTTTTTTTATTTTGAAAGGAGAGAGGGTGGCTGACGGAGCTGCGTGGTTCATTGTTAATGATTCGTTTGGAGTAAGTGATGATTATTGTATTAATCTGCCTGATAGGGTATAATGAAAAAATTAGGGGAAACTTTTTTTTCTATTGAATTTTTTTATCGATCCCTTTTTTTTCTATCGCAACACACGTCTATCGATCGATTTATTTTGCTATCGTCTAGCCCTAGTTAAGTGAGTTTAGGCCTGTTGCTTTAACATCACTAGTCATGAAAATCTTTGAGAAAATAAGATCATCTTGCCTGTAGTTAACAGTCTTGACCCCTCACAGTTCGCATATCAGGTCAGGAAAGGGGTGGATGCTGCTAAACTTTTTATTCTCGATAAAATATATAAACATTTGGAGCAGACCCAATCTTATGTGTTGGGTCACACACAGCCATCAGGTGGCCCTACTCTGCTCTAGCCCCACAGGAAGTGGGGGCTCAGAAATCTATAAATAGGGGTGCTCACCCACCTGCTCGCTCTTAGCCGAACAATCCCAGCTGGGGGTGACGCAGGCAGGACTCAAAGAACCTTCCATCCCGGGCGAAGGAAACAAGTCTGAGTTTGAGGAGGAACTAATTAAAGCAACACCGATGTACGACCGATCAGGTAACATAAAAACATTGATAAACAAACCCTGTTGTTGTGCCTGAACTATACATACCATTCCGCATGCTGCTGGCGGCCATGGTAGGTAACAGAAGAGAAACAGAATCTCCTACCTTATTCCTGGGCTAGCAGAGGAAGGCACGAGTTTCTGGAAAAACTTGCTTCAAGGAACCCAAAGACTGTCGACAACAGGCGAATCCTAAATATTGATCAACAAAGACATTTATCCCCAGAGCCCGACGAAATCCCTCTGAGTTTCGGGCTGCCGACTGCTGAAAAACGGGAGCAAGCCACGTGTCCCGAGAGCGGAACCAGCCAGAGACCGCATCAAGCCACCGACACATAACTGATAAGAGTGGCCGAGTCTGAGAATCCAGAGGTACTGTTAGTGAGTGTCGGGGCCAACTGTCACACAGCTGAACCCAGAAAGGAGGGAAACTACGTCCCGATCGGAAGCTCCAGGAGCTACTAGCCTGCTAACTAGCTTAGTAAGCCTTTGTTAGCCTGCGGGGCTAACGTCATCTGAGCCCCGTCACCCATCCAGGAGAACACTTGGAGAGCTTTAAACGTTCATAAGGTCTGATTGGGCAGAGGCTAATTAGTTAGGATAACTAATTTTAAAGGTGATACCTTTTTTTATTGTTAACCTTTTAACTTTCATGTGCTATCTTTGGGTAAACCAGGCCTCGGTCTGAAGTTTTAATCTGTATTTTTAAAATACTTTTCCCGACAAAGAGTCGTTTTTAAATCTTGCAATTTGAGCTAGTCAATCAAACAGGAGTTTCCCTTTCTTTGTTTAATGTTTAATAATTGTATTGGAGCTACTTCACATGCCCCAGTGTGTTATAGGGAGCTACGGCTAAGATTAAATTACATGTTCAGGCCCAAGTCGCCCTCAATGAATAAACAATCAGGTGTTCAAATAAAGATCGGTTCAGAGAAGATTTAGAACAGAAACTAATCTTATTAGCCGTGTTTGAACTCTCCTTATTTGATCAAAATATGGGAATTATATTGTTTTACAGTCGTGATCAAGCCATAAATCAAGTAATTCTCCAAAGGTTAATTACTCTTATCCAGATAATTTTTAGACAAACATTTCTTAACCCAAAGCATGTTTTGTGTTTTCTTAAATTGTTTATTGGTTTAGAGGTAAACCACTGGTGCTAATTTAGTTAAACTAATTACAATTAGTGAAACTAATTCAGCTTTTATCTCAGCATCTTCATATCGAGCCTTGGACCAACAACTTATTACATATTCATCTTTATGTGTTCTTTTATTTTTAACTATTCATTTATTTTAATCAGTAGTATGTTCTTATTCTAGCTTGGTGATTAAAATGTTTTTCTTATTTTCCTGTTAATAAACTTTGTATTTTTTGGAAGTAACTGTTATTGTTCTTGATTCAGCACACACATATTGCAAAGTTTATGGTCAATAGACGGTAAATAATTAATTCCTTCAGATTGTGAGACTGACATAGACATTTGGCTATTAAAATAGTTCCTGATAAAGGTGGTGCCCCGAATAATAATAATTTTGCATAAATTATTAATCTTATTGACTGCCACAAGCAGTCCTTTGACTATTAATTGTGTGTGATGACAATTTCCTGGACCATAATCTGAGAAAAGAAAGGAGCTTGTCATCAATTTTAGGAAAAATGGTGAAAAACCGCAGGCATGTGTAATTCATGGGAGGGAAGTTGAATTAGTTGGTATCTGAGTACAGTGTTCGACTTCCACCTGAAGTTTGATAGAAACACTGAGTCTATTGTCAAAAAGGTCTTCATGTGATGAATGTGATGGTTAGGCTATGGGGGTATTTGAATTTGATTTGAATTTTACCAGAATATAATTATTGAAGAAGACAATGAACCTATGAATGACCGGGTGAGAGCACATTGTTCACCAAGGAGGACAGAGGGCAGCAGGTTAGTCTAACATTTATTTCCAGAAAATTGGAATCAACAGGGAATTTCACCCACAAATAAAACCTTATAAAAGGTCATTAAAAAGGGGAAAATAAAAAAATAAACTAATAGCTAAAACAGGAAAAAAAGCCACAGTGCAGTGGGAGGATTAACCAGGCCACTCTAATTCCTCCTGGTCCAAGGGGTAGATCCTTTGGGTCACACGCACGGGTCACACTCTGTATGTCTCCCGACACAGCTGACAATGATCCTTTCACTTCGGCTCAATTAGTGGGGACAGGTGTGCTGCTTGTTGCAGTGACTGGGGGGAAAAGTCATGTGATGAAGTACAATGGTGGGGACAAGTGACACTGGCCTAAAACTATAAATCGAAATGCACTGCAAAATAAAACCTATATAAAAACACGCTAAAACCACAACACACAATTAAACAAAAATAAACTGCCATGCCACTTGTGAAAGATCACATCCCCCAACACTCTGAGGTTGGGGGATGTGAGGTAAGAAACCATAAAACACAGGTAAAACAGGTCCTTGGTCCTGAGGCAGTTGCTCAGCTGCCTGTGGGACTACAGCGGGGGGCAAGGTGCATAGTTTTAAAGAGTTTTTGTGTAAAGTTTGCTCACCACCCACTTGCTCAGGGCGGACTCTGTATACCAGTCCTGTGTCCCCCATTTGTTCTACAACCACATAAGGGTCTGGGGACCACCAAGGTGCCAGTTTACCTTTGCTTTGCCTATTTCTGAAGCGTACCAATACCCTCTCACCAGGGAAGAAGGGGAAGGCTTTTGCCGACGTGTGGTATCGCTCCTTTTGCTGGGATGCTAAACTACCAGCTTTCTCCTGTGCAATACGATAGGCTACCGACATTTTGTGTTGGTGGTCCTGTACCCACTGATCTACATTATAACTAGGTTGTTGGGGATCAACGGCTAGGTCTACATTAACAAGTGACGGCCAAACATTACAAAGGACGGAGCATAACCAGTAGCTGAGTGTACAGTATTGTTATAAGCATGCACAAGCTCAGGTAAATATTGTGGCCAGCGATTCTGCTTCTCTTCCTCTAAAGTGCGCAACATCCTAAGCAAGGTCTGGTTAAAGCGTTCAGCACTGCCGTTGCCGGCCAGTGGTAGGGTGTAGTCCGGCTCTTAGCAACACCATAGGTGTCGCAAAGTTCTTTCATTAAGGCCGACTCAAAATTGGCCCCCTGGTCCGAATGGAAACGGTCCGGGCAGACAAAATTTTAAATAATCCTAGACCAGATCACTTTAATGGTAGTTTGAGCCGTTTGATCGTGGGTAGGTATTGCCAAAGCGAAACATGTGAACTTATCCGTGGCAACAAGGATGTTTTGGTAAGAATCTGTGGGACGACCAAGGGACAAATAATCTAAGGCAATAACCTCAAGGGGGTAGGAAGCTGGAATGGGTTTAAGAGGGGCTTTGGGTTCAACCCTATTTTTTTGCAGGTTACAGGCAACACAATACAGGTGGAAACAACGCACGTCCCCCTCCATATTAGGCCTATAGAAGTGCTGTCAGAGGCTGGCGAGGGTTTTGTCAACACCCGTGTGGGCACCAGCTTCGCGGACTTTCCTCCAGACTTCTTTCCGCCTGGAATTTGGACAAACAATCTGATAATGTACCTCTTGGGCTCTTTGATCAATCACTTTACGGCACAATATGTTACTCTTCACCTGAAGCTTTCTCTATTGTTGTAACAACTGCTGCGCTTCGAAGGACAGGGCCTGGCGTTCTAGCTTTCCAGGCATTTCCTTTTTCTCCACATAACTCCTCACACGTCGAATCTCTGCATCTGCTGTCAGGGCCTTTTGCCACCCGTCTCCCTCTGGGGCCAGCTCCACAGCTGCAGCAACTGTTTTGGCTTCTGGGTCACTTAAAGGGGCCTGTAGGGACAGGGAATCTGGAAAGAACGTCAGCGTTTGAATTGCTTTTACCTGGCCGACACTTGATGTTATAATTGAAGGAGGCTAGTTGGGCAACCCAGCGTTGTTTACATGCTCCAAGTCGTGTGGTCTGTAGATGAGCTAAAGGGTTATTGTCAGTAAACACAGTGAATTGTGCTCCGGTCAAATAGTCCTTAAACTTTTCAGTTATAGCCCACTTAAGTGCCAACAGTTCCAACTTGAATGAGCTATAGTTTGCATCATTCCGCTCGGTGGGGTGTAGGCTCCTGCTTGCATAAGCAATTACACGCTCCCGCCCCTCTTGCACCTGGGCAAGCACAGCTCCTAGTCCATCATTACCAGCATCAGTGTACACCACAAATGGCTGCTCAAAATTAGCATAAGCACAAAACGGGGGCCTTTGTCAATTCAGTCTTCAGTGTGTCAAATGAAGCTTGGCAATAGGGGGCGTGCGATTTTAGCAAACCCAGACACAAACCGCCTATAATAGCATGCTAATCCCAAAAATGCTCTTACATGCTTTATTCTGGATGGTACAGGCCAATCTAGGACAGAGTTAACTTTTTCAGGGTCGGGCCTTACCCCATGATGATCAACTACATGTCCCAGAAACTTTACCTCTGACTGTAGCAGCTTGCATTTGTCAGGGCGAAGCTTAATCCATGTCGCCACAACTGGTTGAAGACCTCATCTAGATGCTGTAGATGAGAGGAGATGTCAGGTGAATAGATAATTATGTAATCCAAATAGACGAGCAAGGATTTGGCGATTTGGTCCACTAGACAATGTTGCATAAGTCTCTGGAATGTCGCGGGGGCATTACAAAGGCCAAATGGCATGCGTTCAAATTCAAACAGCCCTACTGGAGTAATAAAAGCTGTCTTTTCTTGATCCTGCGGGTACATTTCAACCTGCCAGTATCCGCTGGCGAGTCAAGGGTGGTAAACCACGCTGCTCTGCTCAAGCTGGTAAGGGTCTCCTCTATCCTCGGTAATGGGAATGCGTTCTTGTGCGTTACTGTATTTAGCTTTCTGTGGTCAACACAAAACCGTAAACTCCCATCTTTCTTCCGCACCAAAACTATAGGTGCTACCCAAGGGCTACATCTCCCTTTGATGACCCCCTTCTCCAACATACCTGCCAACAGAGACCTCTCTACTTTTAAATAAATGGCTTCTTTTACTCCTCTTTCAAACCATCTGTCCTCAGAGAGGCAACGGGGTCAACCACGCTTCCTCACTAAGATAGGATTTTCCATTCATTCCTTGCTCAGAGTTCACTGAAAATGTTCTGGAATCACTTCTAAGCTAAAGTTCCTGGCAAGGAATTTTTTAGGTTAAGTTAGGAGCTCTCTGAGAGGATTCTCAGAATCTTTAGGGATACGGGCCCTGAATTCAGTGTGGAGGCCGGTAGTCCGTAAAGCAAAGCAAAATATATCTCAGAAAATGGACAGACAGTGTCCTCTGAATTTTTAAAGTTGCCCACAGAGCATCGTTTTGTGGTACCACCAAGGAAAACCAACAGGTAAAAAAAGTGTTTTATTCCTTCTGCCATTAGATTTTTAAATGAGAGTGCGGGGATGTGACCCACCAGTAGGTATGAATTCTGGCTCTGAGAGTGATGGTTAACTGCATTGTTCTGGCGAAGTTCATCTGTTTGTCCAGAACTGTGTGTGAGAACTGTCTGTTTATACTGATTTGCCCCTCAGGGACAAATAAAGTTGTTTGATTTGATTTGAAAATGTTTCAACAGGACCATGAAAAACTCATCTTTACGTTTATATTTAGTCGGATTGATTACTGCAACAGCGTCCTCACAAATCTACCTAAAAAGTCAATAATACAGCTGCAGCTGATCCAGAAAGCTGCTGCTCATGTCCTTGCTAGAATCAGGAAAATAGAGCACATCCCCCCAGTTCTAAAGATCTTATATTGGCTGCTTGTAGCTCAGAGAATAGACTTCCAAGAACCCCTACTAGTTTTTAAATCGGTGAATAAATTAGCACCAAAATATGTTAAAGATCTGGGGCCGTATTCACAAAGACTCTTATCTTACCGCTAGGTGTTACTCCTAACTCGCGCTAAAAGGTCTTACATAGGAGTTGTCATTTAAAACCTATTCACAAACGAACTAAGAGCTACTTTTACGTAGTACAAATCCCTAAAAGTAAGCTAAGAGTGACGTCCCGTTGCTATGGAAAACGTCATTTCCTATGCATGAGTAAATAGATGGACAGCAGTGTGATTGGTTGTTGAATGACACGTGTGAAACCAGGAAATGGAAAACTTCAATGTCGATAAAAGCGTAATTATGAACAGAAATAATGCATGAGGACATCTTCATACAACTTACACACAATAGGCTACTTACAGAGAGGGTGAAGTTTAAAAACAAAAAAACGTGAAATGCATCATATTACCCTGCCTAACGCCTGCTGATAGCTGGGATAAACTCCAGCTCACCCCACCCCCCTCCATGCGACCCTGAATTGGATGAAAGCGGTATAGATAATGGATGGATAGATGCATCATATTAAGGGAGTGATTGCAAGAATGCTGTAAACAATTAGGCTGTCCATTGAGCACCTCAGCCGTAATCTTAAATAGACCCCCCCACTACTGTGAAAAGCACCTCGTGAACTAAAAATGAGTGGCGAGAAAAGAAAAAGGAAACCTAACTGGTCGCAGGACCAATTATTACTACTGGCATAGTTGGTACTGGAGAGGAGGACGGTCCTCAAAGGGTGATTCGGAGCCGGGATTACAAATAAGAAGAAAAGTGAGGCATGGGTGGAAATTACCATAAACATAAATGCATCTTATCCAGCGGTGTCTCGAACGTCAGAAGACTGTGAGAAGAGATGATATTCTCTACAGTCCCAGTGTCGGCTCAAGATCGCCGCTTATAAAAAGGATGCTGCTGCAACAGGTAGGCAATGTCCGTCATATAGGCATCCCTACATATGTTGCATAAATTGGAAGACGTGCACGTTTTCTTCTTTGTGCAGCCCCGGCATACCTGCAATCGCCACGAAATTGGCTTTAATTCGATGCAGTTGCTGGATGTCTGATGGGAAACAGATTAATTGTTGGATAATGTGTGGAAGACAGAGCGCTTTAAGAGTTTGGTGGATTGATCGGCTGATAGATGGTTGTGATATACCCAAGTCGTCCGCGTTGCAAGGTTGCATTTTCCCTGTGGATAAATATCTTAGTTTCGCTAAACATTTAATTTCTGGACTGATCGGGTTGTTACGTTTAGTTGGAGACGTGATTGCATCCCGCACCACAGAGTGTCCAACACATTGCGTCTGGCTGCAGCCATTTTGGGACTCTTTGTGAATAGGTCTTAGGGAGTTAGGAGTCTTCTTGACTTCTTTTAAGGACTCCCAGACTTAGGAGCTACTTTTAGACCTAAAAGTGGTTGTGAATTACTTTTATCTTAAGAAACAAGGAGTCCTCAATTTAGGAGTGACACGCCCACATTTTTTAGGAGTTACTCCTAAATTTGGCACTTAGGACCTACTTTTAGCCCTAAGATTCTTTGTGAATACGGCCCCTGTTGTCTCTATACCAACCTCCCAGAAATTTTAGGTCCTTTAATTCCAGTCTACAAATTGTCCCAAGAATTAAAACCAAACATGGGGAACAAGCTTTTAATTTCTATGCTCCCCTTATCTGGAACAAACTTTCAGACTACTGCAAAACTGTTGAGACACAGAGTTCATTTAAATAAAAGCTTAAAACCCATATGTTTAGAGCTTTCTTTGATTAATTAAAATCAATGGAATGCCATAACAATAGTATGTTTTACTACGTGATGTTCTTTATATTTGTGATGTGTTTTCTGTTTTTAATTGTTGTTTTATAGCTGCTTTTATTTTATCATCCTTATCACCCAAAGCACTTTGAATTACGTTGTTACTGAAAGTGTGCTATACAAATAAATTTGCCTTATCTAACTTTGCTGTTCAACTTAAACATTTTCCAATCAGAACTAAATTACAGTAAATTAAATGATAATTTGCTAAATTTCTGTGTTTACAGCAGAAGAGGGAGGGAGCAAGGAAAGAAGAAAGAGGATGTAGGCAATGAAGCAGGAGAACAATTTTAGTAGCTCAAAATAAAATAATGAGGGGGAAAAAATACAAGTGTTAAAAGAAAATTGCGTCACCCTGTAATTTGTCAAAAAAGTCTGTTCATTATGACTCCCCCTGGGTTCTTTTTTTCATACTACACCTTGTGCAGGCTTCTCTGCTGTGTCCACAGCTGATAGGGGTCTTTTGCGTGCACATTATTTGCACAGCACAATGGCAAATTTTCACATAATGGCAGGCCGCTTACAGGAGTGACTTAAATGGCCTTGTTTGACTTTGCAGTTGAGTCTTGGTCTAGTTTATGTTCTGTCCCTGTTTCATCACCTTTCATCACACTGCTTGATGATTCACACTTATTGCACACAAATTTACAGAGGCACAGACCTCGATCTGGCAAGATTGTGTGTCCATTCAGGTATCGCTTGATTTAGAATTTAACGTAAAAATATACTTCCAAATACAGAGATGGCACTTAAAGAATTTTGTATTTAGTATTCTACCAAATGAGTAAAAGAGAAAAAAACACACATATTTTAAATAATCCCTGACACCAACTGTGTCAACTAACTAACTCAAAGAAATTTATGCAATTTTTAGATTATTTGGAAAAAAATCTTGTGTTCAGATAATATGAAACTTTTCAACTCTGAGATAAATTATTTTTTTGTAAATAAATGTACCATCTTTGAATTAAATTAGAAACATAAAAAGTTATAAAATTACATGGCTTTAACAGCAAGTTAACACCATGTTGCAGTTTTAATTATGCTCCATGGCAAAGCTTCAGGACCTGATAGTTTTTCTGTAGAATTCTTTGAAGATTTCTGGCCACTGCTGGCCTGGGGTTGGCTATACCTTTTAAAGGGGAAAACCATTTTTTGTTTTCAACCTGGTCCTTATTTTTAGAAAATTCTGTATTTTTTTACTCACCCTAAGAAGTTTGGAGCCAGTCTGAGCCATTCGGCAGTATTTATAGTCCGTTCCTCCATCAGCCATACAGCCATAGAATGGGAGCAGGGGTGGTGAATTTCGAGGTCTTTGAGCTGAGACTATGGAGGGGATCTCCAGGAGTTGGATGTGGAGCTGAGGGCGAGCAGGAGGTTGGTTGGACTGGCTGACGGATCAGGCAACACTGGTCTGGTTGGAAAGGACTGATGCAACAGGGGTGGCTGCTTTGAGTTGGCTCCAATGGCTTCCTAACAGAGGAAGGATGGAACTTTGGGGCTTTGCATCGATTAGCTGCTGCTAAACCAAAAGACCCATCCAGACAGACAACCTCCTGCCCTGTATTCAAGATCTTATTAACACGCTGGGTGGGCACAGCTGGTTCTCAATCCTGGATCAAGGAAAAGCCTACCATCAAGGTTTCATTGCATTTATTGTTGTGATCCATCTCTGTCTGTGTCAATCCTTCCTCCCTGTTTGTTTCTCCTTTTTCCTCCCCGTCTGTGTCTGTCAACTTGTGTCCTCATTTGTTTTATTGAAGTCACATGTTGCCCATTGTGTAATTAGTTATTTTTGTGTTATCCTTCCCTTTATATACCCCTTTGTGTCCCACTCCCTTCACTAGTGTCTTGTCTAACCTCCCCTCGTGTGGTTCCTCATCTTGTGCTCCCTGGATATATAATTGGATCTTAAAATATGGGAAACAACCAATCCAATCTTTTCTTTGCATCTCAGTCTGACCTTCCCGTTCTGACATTTATATAATATAGTGGTGTAATTTCAATCAACGCCACTGCTGGGCAAGTCAGGGGACAGAGAAATCTAAAATTGTGGAAATATAATAGAGATCTGGATGTCATATATTTTTCCGAGCGTAGGCACTATACTGACATGAATGAATGTAATCAAAATGAACACCGTAAAGTAAGTTATTTTTAATAGATTGTTTGTCTAGTTTTTTTTCTTCCATTAATTGATTGAGCCTATATCATGTTATGTCATTTCTCACAGTTACAGGGTCAGTGTTGGTTGTATATGAAATGACTTTAGCTGGATTATATGTTGTTGTGATGGGTTTTCCGCAAATTAAGGCTATGAAGATAAAAGCTTTCCATTTGGAGTGCAATGAACATCAGTTTACAATACGTAGCATTTTTTATAACAAAAGTTTGGCTGTGGCTGAAAAAAACAGCTAAAAAGCTTGATTTCAAATTACTATTTAATTTATTTGTTTGTTTGTCACTGAGAGGCTGCAGTGCTGTGCCAAAAGTAATTAAATTATTTTATTTATTTTTTCCCAGTCAGTTCATAATGTTTAGCATTAATATTCCCTCTGTTTTCCTGCGGGAATAGCTTAGCTACAGGCGCATTTTTATTTAATAGACTTAAATGCTGTTTTTAAGGGGAAGTAGCTATTCCAAGTATTTCAAATAAAGTTTCAGGATTCAGAAAAGTAATGTAATACGTTAGAAAAAACATTTTAAAGCAGGTATTCCGTATTCTGTAACTAAATATAACTACAAAGTATTCTCCCCAATATAGTTAGTATTTAATGCTTTCTTTGATGAAAGAATCTGTGCAGATTTTTTTTTAATATCTATTTATGTTTCTTTTTATTATTATCATTTTACTCAGCTAAATGATGAGTAAAATGGTGCAGGTAAAATTTTGCACAAGAAGTGGAACAAGGGAAAGCATGTACCCCTTAAAAACTATAGCCAACCCAAGGCCAGCAGTAGCCAGCGATGTTCATCGAATTCTGAAGAAATCCTGAAGCTTTGCCATTAAGCATACTTTTACCTGCAACTTGTTGTTGACTTGCTTTTAAATCCAAGTAATTTCATAACTTTTTTATGTTTCTAATTAAATTTTTTGATATTAACTTTAGTTACAAAATAATAATTTATATCAGAATTGGAAGGATTCATATTATTTGAGCACAAACTAAAAATAGAAAAATCTAAAAATTGCATTAATTTCTTTGGGTTAGTTATTTGATTATTGATATTATGTTTTTGTTTTTTTGTTTTTTTGTTTTGTTACTTATTTGTTAGAATACTATCATCAGAGTTCTTTAGGTGCCATCTCTGTATTTTGAAGAGTATTCTTACCTTAAATTGTAAATCAAGCGATACCTGAATAGACACAAAATCTCGATTGAGGTCTGTGCCTCTGTAAACTCATGCGCAATAGGAGTAAATCATCAAGCAGTGCGAGGAAAGGTGATGAAACAGGGACAGAACATTATCTAAACCAAGAATAATCTGCAAAGTCAAACAAGGCAATTTAAGTCGCATACAAAGAAGCCTGCCATTGTGTGAAAAATTGCCATTATGCTCTGCAGATAATGTGCACTCAAAGACCCATATCAGCTGTAGACACAGCAGAGAAGAGTAGTCGGGGAATGACGAACTATGAAAAAAAAGGCCCAGAGGGAGTCATAATGAACAGACTTTTTTAACAAATGACAGGGTAACGCAATTTTCTATTAACACTTTTAGATTACATTACCACTTGATTAGTATTGTTTAAATTACTTCTGCTTGAGACTTCTTGTATGGATTGGATATATGGCGGTGCCCTTGTCGGCCATTGTAACTGCAAGAAGTACTCTTCATACATTGACTAAGGATGAAAGACTGGAGTCTGTTTCAGATGGCTGTTTTTTTACTTTTAATATGATAACAACACTTTTTTTTCCTAAATCTTTTAGATTTTGGTTTAATCGTTGTCCAATATGACTTAAGTGAATTATTATTGTCACCGGCAGATTTCCTGTTTGGAAGAGTCACTGTTTATATTAATTAATTTACAGAGATTCAAAATCATTTTCAAATTGAAATGTTTAATCTAACCACATTATTAATGCATACTTTAAATGTGTTATTAAATGAAAAGTAAATCAAAGAGCATCCAAAGTTTTGGTCAGATGTGCTTTTTGTTTAGAAATCAAAAAATGGTCACTCTAGCATATGAGGATACTGTAAAGTATGTGAAGAGCATCTTATATAGCTGTTAGCTAATGTTTGTTACATTTTGTTGTGAAGTTTTAAGTGACTCATGGTTTGGTGTTTTCTATAATAACTTGAAGTTATTCCTCGCTTCTTGGATTAGAAAATGTCCCATATTAGAAGTTCAAATTGTTGTATTACATGAAAATTTACCAAAGTTATTTCAAACTATTGCCATTGTTGTTATATTGAAGTTTATATTAAATGATTTATCGGAATTAAAGAACACTCATATTAGAAGTGAACCTGGTAAGCTCACTGTTCTACACTGCTGTGTAGACTTGTTCCAAGATAGTGGGGGGAACTTAGATGGTTAGCTGAGCCCTGGAACACTGAGCAGCTGGGAAGAAGTGTGGCCAACTGTGTCAGTAAACAAACTGACGGATGAATTTCTATCCAAAATCTCAGAAATTTTGGAAAAGATAGGGCCAACTAAGGTTAATACTGTCATGAGTAAAAAGAAGTCTCCATGGAGAAGTGTTCCACTGGTAAGTAATGAAAAAAGGGAGTGCCGATGCGCCAAGCGAAAACGGTGGAAAACTAGACTCCGGGTTAATTATGAGATATGTAAAGAGAGACTAAACAAGTATCAATTAAGCTTGCAAGGGAATCATGCTTCTCTGAGATTATGCACAGAAACAATAATGGAAGGTCATTATTTGCTACAGTGGGGGGATTAACTACTCCTTCTTTTATGGTGAGTTTAAATACCTCTAGGTTCCTCTAGGGTCCATAAGATCACATATGGTGTGCCCCAGGGATCAATTTTAGGCCCAGTGCTTTTTAACCTGTATATGCTCTCTCTCGGCAGTGTCACCAGGAGGCATGGAGTGAATTTCCACAGTTATGCAGATGATACACAGTTGTACATCTCCATGTCTCCTGATGACAGACGGCCAATGGATGCACTTTTTAACTGCATTTTAGACATTAAATCCTGGATGGCATAAAACTTTCTCCCCCTCAACCAGGACAAAACTGAAGTTTTAGTTATTGGTCCTGAGGCCCTGAGAGAGAAACTTTTACCAAAACTACAATCATTGTCTTTTAATCCTTCTTTACAAGTAAGGAACCTGGCTGTGATCTTTGACTCTGAGCTGACTTTTATCCCTCACATTAATAACATAACCAAAATAGGTTTTTATCATCTAAAGAACATAGCCAGAGTCCGCCCCATTCTCTTTAGGGCCAATATGGAGACACTGATGCAAGCTTTTATCAGCAGTAGAATTGACTACTGCAATGCCCTGCTTTCTGGTGTTCCCAAAAATAGGATTTCAGGTCTAAAACTTTTACAAAACTCAGCAGCATGTGTCCTGATGAAGACCAGGAAGCGGGAGCACATCACTCCAGTTTTAGAGTAATTGTATTGGCTCCCTGTATGTTTCATGATCAATTTAAAAATACTTCTAATTGTTTTTAAGTTTCTTACCGGTCTTGGGCCTTCTTATCTTTCAGAACTGCTTTTACCCTACAAACCCTCACGGTCTCTGCGCTTCTCTGGCAGCCGTCTCCTCGTGATTCCAAAAGTCAGGACACATACCCATGGTGAGACGTCTTTCCATTATTACGGCCCTCACCTCTGGAACAGGCTGCCGGAGGACCTCAGGGCCACAGAGAATGTTCATGTTTTTAAGAACAGGCTCAAGACTCACCTTTTTAGTCTAGCTTTTAACTGATTACTATTTATTCAGCCTGTTTAGATGCATTGCTTGTTTTATTTATTTATTATTTTAATTATAGTTAAGTTTTAATACACAATTTTTGTTTTACAGTTTTACTTTCTCCATTATCAGTAGTAAAAAAATGAATTATAGGAAAATGTTAAATGAAAATAAGAATGGTATACGAGACATCAGGGACATATTAAACAAGCTAAGAAAAGGTGGAACTAAGAAAATGATATATCCAGAATATTTTATTGATAACCATGATAATAATTATGATATGAACACTGTAGTAAATAGAATGAATCAATTTTTTGTGAATGTGGGGCCTGAATTGGCAGCAAGGATTACAGAACAAGGAAGAGACACCATGTTTGGAATGCTGATTAAGAACAATTCTCACTCAATCTATCTCTCAGCGGTAGATGAGTTGGAGGTTAAAACAATTGTAAGGAATTGTAATAACAAATTCTCTACTGACTGTGATGATATTGATATGGCATTGGTTAAAAGATTTATCGACACCATTTCAAGATCATTAACATATATTTGCAATCTATCGTTCCAAACCGGTTCATTTCCATAAAATATGAAAACAGCAAAAGTGATTCCATTATTTAACCAAGGGAACAAATTCCTGTACACAAACTATAGACCAGTTTCACTCCTCCCACAGTTTTCAAAAATCCTGGAAATACTTTTTAACGAGATTGGAAAACTTCTTCAATAAACATTAAATACTTAACCAGAGTCAGTACGGATTCAGAGCATAGAGTACAACATCACTTGCATTAACGGAAGCAAAGGAGGAAATAATTAATGCATCAAGGCAAATATGCAATTGGTGTATTTATAGATTTAAAAAAAGCATTTGATACAATAAACCATTCAGGATTAATCAGTAAACTGCAGCTGTATGGTGTTAGGGGAGTGGCACTGGACTGGATTACAAGTTGTCTTTCTGGGAGAAAACAATTTGTGAAAATGGGTGAACACATGTCTGAGTGTATGGAGATTGCTTGTGGGGTCCCCCAGGGGTCGATTTTGGATCCTAAAAATTTAAAATATATATAAACGATATATTTCAACTTTCCAAACTATTAAAGTTAATATTATTTGCTGATGATACTAATATTTTTTATTCTGGAAATGACTATAGTAAAGTAATTGATACTATAAATAATGAATTAAATAAAGTTAAAAAATGGATGGTCAGTAATAAATTATCACTGAATATAGAGAAAACTAAGGTAATGACATTTGGTAATTGTTATAATACAGATAATGAATACATAAAAATTGATAATATAGTAATTGAAAATGTAAAGGGAATTAAGGTATTGGGTGTGATAATAGACAATAAGCTCAGTTGGAAGCCGACATCAGACACATACAAAACAGTAGCAAAGAACGTTGAAATCATAAATAAAATAAAGCCATTTTTATAATATAAATCACTTCATATTCTGTATTGCTCATTAGTTCTTCCATACTTCATCTATTGTATAGATCTTGGGGGGAACAATTATAAAAAATCACTATATTCACTGTCAGTATTCCAAAAAAGGACAGTCTGTGTCATACACAAAGCTGGGTATCTGGATCATACAAATTCTCTGTTTTTAAGATCAAAGTTACTGAAACTATAGGACCTGGTTCATAATCACACAGTACAGATCAACAGTTTAAAGTCAGCAAGAATTTACTCCCACTCAACATCCAAAATCTTTTCAGTCAGATAGATGGGGGTTATAATTTAAGGGGGGATACCAAATTTAAAATGCATCTGTCTGGTCAGAACTACCAGGAAGAGTTTTTGTGTGTCTATAAGTGGGGTAAAACTGTGGAACGAGCCGGAGGACGAACACAGGCAATGTCCAAATATACACTCTTTTAAGTCGTTATATAAGAATATGGTCTTTGAAAGGTATAAAAAATGAGGGGCTGTGATTTTTTTTTTTACTAGTTATTGTAGTCAATATTATTATACTGATTATAGTTATTGTGGTAATGGTAGTGATAATGATTACTTATAGAAATTGTAATTTTATTGATTATTAATAGTATTACTATGAAATATATTGTTATTAAATTGATGGTCTGGTACTGTTTCTATATTATTATTATTATGATTATTATTGCTGATGTAACTATTATTGTTATACTAATTACTATTGTTTATTATTAATCCATAGATTTTGTAATATTATATATACAAGGTAGTTAGCAGTGTGGAGCAAGGGGGTGGGATTGAATAAGCGCTGGCTTCTTCCCACTCCTTTTTGAACAAAGACGTTTTTTTCTTTTTGTATATATCAAATTGTTTCGTTTGTTTGTTGATTTTTAAGTTGCCTTTATGTTCAAATAAACTTTTTCAGTAATTCATTATTAGTTATTTTATTATCCATACTAGCTTTTGTCATTTTACATTTAACATATTTTAATCCTTCCAGTGTTTCCTCTGTGGAGCCCTCCTCGGGTTGTGCCTAGGGATGATGGGGGTTTCCGCTCTCCCTCCCTGGGCACCCTGGTCGGTGCGTCGGCTGCTGCCATGTATCTGCTTCAGTCAAGGCAGATGGCTCCTCTGATGGAGGGTCGTTTCCATCTGACCTCTACCTATGGTCTTACGTGTTTTGGGAAGGTCTCTGTGTGTACATGTGTTTGACACCATTGATCATGATATATTACTGGAATGTCTAGAGAGCTGGTACGGTACTCGACTGGTTCAAAGCCTACCTCAAAACACTAACTTCTTTGTGTCGCTTAGCCAATTCTCATCACAAAAAACAGAAATCACATGCGGGGTCGCCCAGGGCTCCATCCTAGGGCCCCTCCTATTTAGCATCCACATGCTCCCATTAAGCCAAATTATAACAATCAATATTGTTAACTACCACAACTTTGCTGATGACTCTCAACTTTATATCTTAATCTCACCAGGTGATGTTGAACTCATTCAAATCCTCAATAAATGCATTGAGCAAATTAACAACTGGATGTAACAGTAACGGTATCTTCACAGGTCTGCCTAAAAAATCAATCAGACAGCTCCAGCTGATCCAGAACGCTGCTGCTCATTGTCTCACTAAAACCATGAAAGTAGAACACACCACCCCAGTTCTAAAGTCCTTACACTGGCTCCCTGTAGTTCAGAGAATAGTCTTCAAAGTGCTTTTATTAGTCTATAACTCATTAGATGGGATAGCACCAGAGTATATTAACGATCTGCTATCACGATACAAACCCTCCAGTTCACTTAGATCCTCCGGCTCTAGTCTACTGATTGTCCCTAGAACCAGAACCAGACATGGAGAAGCAGCTTTCAGTTTCTATGCTCCCCATATCTGGAACAAACTACCGGACGACTGCAAAACTGCAGAGACACTGAACTCTTTTAAATCTTAAATAAAAATGTACCTATTTAGACTTGCTTATGAGTTACTTATCCCATTATTGCTTTTACTCAATTGCTAATGATTTCTTGTTTGCCTATTTTAATTTTTAATACTAGTTATTTTGTTCAAATGCTAAATGGCATTTTTTATTGTCTATGCTTTCTTGTATTTAAATATTGCTAGTTGATTATAAATGTTTTAAGCTTTCTTTTAATGATTATGTTTTAATCTTCACATTTTTTGTTATCATGTAAAGCACCTTCAATTGCCTTGTGTTGAAAGTGTGCTATACAAAAAAAAAACTGCCTTGGCTTGCCTTGCTATATTTCATCTTTTGTTTTTACATCAAAAAATTGATATACTGAAAAATGCATAAGATATGCGGATTTGGTTGGTGATTGATTGGTAGTATAACAAATGGCAGAGTTAGGTAGTGTTGATCAGACAGGCGTTGACGTTGTGTATTAAAGAATGTTATTGTCTATCTGGCTATATGGGAAATATTAATTTAATTATTTCTTTAAACAATTTATCGAGGCACCAAACCGGAATTAACCCGGTAAATATATGCATTCCTCAGAATAACTCTTTTGTTTAATAGCAGGTTGCTATGGCTACCAGATATTATTTGATTTGTCTGAAGGGTGAGCCCTTTGCAATGAATCAAACACACTCAATAAAATAAGCAAGGAAATTTGATTCAGTTTTACAACTTTAATAACTAAAATGGTCCACACAAAAAAAACAACTGATTTCTCTCTTGGCTAAGTAGGTCCTCGCTCATGGCTAAGCTAGGAGGCTAGGCTACATGCTACGTAAACAAACTACAAATATGGCGGGTCACCGGACGTAACAATGACCACGTCACCAGGGGAATTTCCTGAATGCACTCACGCCGTTACACGCATGTGAAGGCAGCTTACGCACGTGGACGAGCCGATGCCGAACTGTGGGGGTAGTATTTATTGGGGCAATATACCACGTGGTCTCTTTGAAACAAAGAGACCGCGTGGTTCTTACCAATAACTTAGGTTTTTCGCTTACTAAGAGTATTAATTGAAATAGCTATAGATTTAGACATAGGGGCTAACAAAGACTAAGTTCCGCTGTGCCCACCTCTCAGAAACTCTCTGGTTTGTGGCATAAAGCCTAGTTTATGCTTCTGCATTTTGACGGGGATGGATTGACGCAACGCTATTATCCGTCAACGCAAGGGCTCTCCGTCACCTAAATTTTAACTGTACGTCTCGTATGCATCTGATTGGTCAGTTTCAGTAATAGCCACAGATCGCATTACCAGAACGAGGCTCTAGAGTCGCTGTAATCAGTAGTAAATGCAGCGTTTGGCCACTGCATGCTTTATATTGAAAAGATAACTTATCTAATCTGTTCCTTTGGCGATTTTGAACACAAGGTGTAGCAAAACAACAAAAAACGGCTGCTGTGTTTGTTTCCATGTGTTTCTAGAGTATTCTAAAATCTGCACTTCTAGTAAAACGCTTTACAGCTTAATCAAAACTTACTTTCTGTTGTTCATTGCTCCTTGAGGAAGAAATGCGTTCACAAGCCTAGCAAGATACCTTAGAATGGATTGAAAAAAGTCTACCAGACTACCTATAGATAAGAATGTAATTTTACTCTGGACCCACACATAAACATGGATAGTTTTCATATGCAGGTCTGACAAAACCAGGGAGAGTGGTGAGAAGAGAGGAAGAGGTCTGGCTGTGTTTGTAAATTATGTAAATGAGGTTGTAACTCTGGGGATTTATCTATCAAAGAGACTGTGTGAGCCATTCTTTTTTGTTGCATTGATTTTAATGAAAGTAGTAAACACGTTATGCTACCTAGAAACCCATTTAATCCAAATCTGTAGTGAGCCCAGGCGTGAAGAGATGGGAAAGAGACATCCAGTTTTTGTAATGTGTTTAATGTGTTCCTGTGAGTCAATGTGCAGTATATTGGAATAATTTTAACTGTATTGGATCTATTTGAATTATGGAATGTTAAAATATAGGCAGTTACTGCATGGACTTTAGCTGGAACAAGCATAACAAAATGAGATTGTTTTATCACAAGGAAATGGACATTAACATCACTTTGTTTACATGTGATCAAAACACCTGTCCATTCATCACCCACAAGCAGGCCATGAACAAGCTGACAAAGGAGATCAAGGCAGCAAAAAGGACCAAAAGTGTTAAGCTGAAGGAGCGTTTTTCTGCCAACGACTCTTCTGCAGTTTGGAAGGGCCTGCAGACCATTACCAACTACAGGAGACCATCCCCCCACCCCTTGGGGAGCCCCCGCCTGGCTGAGGACCTCAATGACTTTTACTCCAGGTTTGAAACGACCTTCACACCTTCCACCTCCCCCACCATCTCCATTACAAAAGGCCAAGCATCACCCCAAACCATCCCCATACCTGACCCCCTGCCTGCGCTGAAGATCTGTGAACAGGATGTGCGTCAACTATTTCAGAGACAGAGGATTAAGAAGGCTCCGGGACCCGATGGTGTGTCTCCATCCTGTCTGAAAGTCTGTGCTGACCAGCTGGCGCCCCTCTTTACTCGGATCTTCAACAACTCCCTGGAGCTGTGTGAGGTCCCGTCCTGCCTCAAACGCTCCACCATCATTCCGGTTCCCAAGAAGTCCCCTGTCACAGGATTAAATGACTACAGACCAGTCGCCCTGACATCTGTGGTCATGAAATCCTTTGAGCGACTGGTACTGACCCACCCGAAGGACATCACGGATCCCCTGCTAGACCCCCTGCAATTCGCCTATAGAGCAAACAGGTCAGTGGATGATGCAGTCAACATGGCTCTCCACTACATCCTGCACCACCTAGACTCTGCAGGGACTCACGCTCGGGTCCTGTTTGTGGACTTCTCTGCGTTTAACACCATCGTCCCAGAGCAGCCTCCCTCCACCTGCCAGTGGATTACCAGTTTCCTGACTGACAGGAGGCAGCAGGTGAAACTGGGTAACTTCATATCCAGCAACCGATCCTTCAGCACTGGCGCCCCCCAGGGATGTGTTCTCTGCTCACTGCTCTTCTCCCTTTACACCACTGATTGCACGTCAAGGGACCCTTCTATGAAACTCCTGAAGTTTGCAGATGACACAACCATCATTGGACTCATCCGTGACGGCGACGAGTCTGCATACAGGTCAGTCCCCACAGTGGAGCTTTTCAGTTTCCTAGGATCCACCATCACACGGGACCTGAAGTGGACCTCCCACATTGACTGTATAAGGAAGAGGGCCCAGCACAGGCTGTACTTTCTGCGTCAGCTCAGAAAGTTCAACCTGCCTCAGGAAGTGCCGACCATCTTCTACACAGAAATAGTCCAGTCTGTCCTGACCTCATCCATCTCTGTCTGGTTCGGATCCGCCACCAGGCAATACCGTCAGACTGCAGAGAATTGTCAGGTCCTCAGAGAGGATCATAGGTACTGATCTTCCCTCCATTCAGGACCTGTACCAGTCCAGGGTCAGGAAGCGGGCTAGGAAAATCACCACAGACCCCTCTCACCCTGGCTACAACCTGTTTAGGCCCCTCCCCTCAGGCCGGCGTTACAGAGAACTGTACGCCAAAACCACCCGACACAAGAACAGTTTTTTCCCCCAGGCTGTCGCTCTGATGAACTCTGTGTAGTCACAAAGTGTGAGTCCATTCACATGAACAATAAACTATGACTCTGCACTGCTGTATATACTCACTGTACAATAACCCCGGTTTGGTGTATATATTATCCTCTATTATTATTTATTTATTGTATCTATTTTTTATTCCACTTATTTAAGTCTGTACTAGTAAGAAAAGCTGCCGGAGTCAAATTTCTTGTATGTGTCATACTAGGCCATTAAAGCTGATTCTGATTCTGATTGTGGCAGAGCTTCGAGTAGGGAAATAGGGAAGTTTTCATTTAAGAAACTGATGCCGAATTGTATTGTATTGGTGTGACACAATTAAACGCTGTACCTGTAGTAATCCCCAAGATATAGCCACTTTTACGTTTGAAAACTGGGAGAGCTTCAGAGAGAAACCTAAAATCTCTATTTACGGCAAAATATAGGTTATTTTAAGCCCTTTTTATATATGTGAAAGACGTTAGTTTAAGCCGGTGTCCTGGCTACAAATCCACTGGGGAGCCATTTATTCATATTCATATTATGTTGTGATACTCTATTATTCTTTTGATTGATATTGGTTGTTGCTATTCAGGATGATACACTCAGTACGTTTACATGCACATTTAAATCAAGCTTTTTGGAGTAATTGGACTAAAGGCTATTAAATGAAGTATTTTCAACTCCCCATAAATAGATGGCTATATGCATCCCTACAAGTTAGCCTTTTAGCGGTAAGCTTCGAGCTGCACTCAGGTAGTAAACAGAGGCTGGTGCAAGTAAAGCAGATGAAGTCAAAGGAGGATATTAACAATAACAATGCATAGTCTCTTCGTCAGTCCACTTAGTTTCTCTTAGCCACCATATTATTTTTATAATACTACTATTGTTGTTGCTGAGTTGCACTTCTGCGTCTCCTAACTTCCCCAGGGGGTGTGCAAATACAGGATGATTGTAGAGTAGTCCGATTTCAATTGAATTATCTGGGTAGCTTAGTCCGGCTTCTGAAAGTCCAGTTTGGTTCGATTCAAGTGGGACTAAGGGATATACATGCATTTCAAAAGTCTGATTTCGGTCGGACTAAGGTAATAATTCAATTTTCTCTTGCTGCATGTAAATGTATAGAGTAAGTTGTTACTCTAAGCGGTTTTAAAATCTTGCTGTATGTTCCCCTTTTTGAGCTCTGAGCACCTGCCCCTCTCAAGGTCTCTATGCGGCCCTGGATGGATGTGTCATAACTTTCTCCAACTGAATCGAAACAAAAATGAAGTAATTATCTTTGAACCTTAATACAGCAAGAAACTACTGATCAGGCCCGGAATAAAGATGTAGCCATACCCAGGATTACAACAACTAATAAGATTAGTTACCATAACTATAAAGATGACATTCAGTTCTAAAGTTAATACAAATTGATTCCACTGATCAGGCTTTACATCTATTTGCAATAATGGATTCAGACCTGAACCTCGAAGGCCACATAAAAGCAATAGCAAGGTCAGCCTTCTATCACCTGAAGAACATTTCTACGATTAAAGGACTAATGTGGGACCTTAAAAAACTAATCCTTACGTTTATATTTAGTCGGATTGATTCCTGCAACAGTGTCCTCACAGGTCTGACTAAAATGTTGAACAGACAGCTGCAGCTGATCCAGAGCGATGCTGCCCACTTCCTTATTAAAACCAGGAAAATATAGCACATCAGCACGGTTTTAAAGTCCTTACAGTGGCTTCCTATAGCTCAGAGGATTGATTTCAAAATAATTCTACTAGTTTATAAATCATAAATGGCTTACCACCAAAATACGTTGAAGATCTAATGTCACTGTACCAACCACCCAGACCACTCTGGTCCTCCAACTTTAGTCTATTAATCACCCCTAAAATTAGGACAGATGAGCCTCTTACAGAAGAAGTTACAGGTTTGTGAGATCCAGTAATTTTGTCTGTAGGTAACCAAATACTTATTTTCCACCATAATCCATCCATCTTCTTCCGCCTATTCACGGTTGGGTCGCGGGCAGCAGCTTAAGCAGAGAGACTCAGGCTACGTCCACACTAAGCCGGATAAGGTTATACGGGGAGTTAGACGCCTAATGTTATCCACTCAACACGAGCATTTACGCCCCGTTTAAGGTCGTTTAAGTTCCCATGATTGCGCAATCCCATACCGACCTGTGCAAATACTGGGCATGCGCGAAAAGACGCGTATAATCTACGTGACGCCAGCGCCTACATAATATATACAAGAAGCTCTACAGCACAGTACATATCTGCTTGTCCCGTTAACCGAAGAGAACAATAGCTGCTCAGAAGAAGAGAGAGTTTTTGGTGTGGACAGACGACGAGATCGATTTATTACTCTTCGCTGTTGTCTTTGTCTGTAGTGTCGTATTATTATTGACGCAGCATTCAGTGACGCCACTTCCTTTCATTATCCGGCGAAGCTGTCCACACTAGGTCGTTTAGCCGTTGAATTAAGATTTACACGGCTCTCTTACCCTGCTAATAGTTATCCGGCCACAGACCTTAGACGACGTCGGGTTAGTGTGGACGATAGGGGGGTGTAGACTAAATAATTATACGTTTAAGGCATTATCCGGCTTAGTGTGGACGTGGCCTCAGACTTCCCTCTTCCCGGCCACTTGGGCCAGCTCCTCGGGAGGAATCCCCAGGTGTTCCCAGGCCAGCCAAGAAACATAGGAACAGTGGCTCTACTCTGAGCCCCCTCCAGATGACTGAACTTCTCACCGTATCTATAAGGGAGAGCCCAGATACCCTACGGAAGAAACTAATTTCAGCCGCTTGGGCTAAGGTAATAATATGTGCCTCTATTTGAACTCTGAGCACCTGCCCCTCTCAATGTCTCTGCACGGCCCTGCCCCTGGCGCCATCTAGAGTGTCAGCGCCTCACAGTGCTAAGGGAAGCTGCAATCTACTGAAGAAGCTAAAGTTGAAGAGTCACACTCGAGTCGCAAGCATGGATAAAAATAAAAAGGAAGAATGCATCGCTTAGAGGGATAAACTGTGAAGGAGGCTAGGGATAGATATTTTCAGAAATTGTCTACAATTGACAATGTAGATCCATACAACCTCAAAAGAAACAAATGGAGCTCTGTTGAGGCAGGTAGCAGGATTTCAGCTTGAGGCCGTGACATCAATCTCCTCGGGTGTCTGCTGAAGGCGTGTTTGGGATGCATGGTGATTTTAGATTTTCATTTTGAAAAATGTCAAGGGGCTAGCTGTATTGGCTTCATCAATATGATTTAGCCTACTTAGCTTGTCAGTATTCTGACGAGGACTTATGCTGTATTCACTCCTGATAGTCCGGTAGAGTCGGTTTGACTGGGGAACAAAATTGCAACAATGTTGATGTTTTCAGCTATTGAGGTTCAATTTCACACTGGCTTTTTTATCAGAAAGTCCAGAGCTTTGAGCAACAATTTCACCTCTCCACCTGTGGTGGCGCTGTTGTAGAGCTGTGCCTCCTCCTCCTGCAGCGGACACTTCCAGTACATTGAAATGTAAACAAACCCTGATAGAACAGCAGACTGTGGCGGTTTTAGGATTGATCTGTTGTGTTTGGCAATGCGTCAGATAGAAACCGCAGCAGTAACTCAGGATGAACATAGAATGAGGCTGGGACTATTGAGAATGTTGTTCTCTATATGAGCATTTTGCAATGAGGAGGACTGGCTGAATACAACTTCCAGCACAGATGCCATCCTTCCCAACCCCACGGCATGGGGTACCAGTATCTGGTGGACTGGCAGGGTTGAGGTCCAGAGGAACACTCCTGGGTTCCATCTCGTCAAGTCCTGGATCACTCCATCATCTCAGACTTTCATTGCCTTCATCCGGATCGTCCAGGCACTTCAGGAGCCGGTCCTTGAAAGAGGGGGGCTCTGTCAGGAAGTAATCAGCTCAACTCAGACCAGCCATGCCTGATTAGCGTCCTGACAATTACTCCACTCTCCCCTCAGTTTAAAAGACCCTTCACTCACCTTCCCTTCACTCAGTCATTGTTCATGCTATGTCTGGAGCTCCTGATCCATCACAACATATCAGTCAACCAAGAGCATCTCCTCCAGTCAGATTGGAGTTCTAGTCCTGCCATCCAACCAACTAAATCTTTCCTCCAGTTGCCAGTTCCCCAGCCTTCTCCACGACCCATCTGCGGCTCTCAACCACAGCCTTCTGACTTCGCCACTCAGTTGCATTGTGTTCGGGTTGACACATATCAGTGCCTGGAGCGCAAAGTTTCCAATGCTCACCGCTCTGTGTCCACCAGCGACTTTATAGGTACCATTTGTTGTTGTGAATTGTAGGAGAACTGGTGTATTAATTGTTAGGAAAAATGCAGTGTGTGGTTCTGGTGATAAGGAAATATATTTGTTTTGAGTTAATATATGGTTGCCTGTTAATTGGTGCTACTAAGTCCAAGTGGGATGCTAGTCACGCTACAGTATGAAAACCTGGGAGGAGGTGATCCTCTTTTGGATTTCCATATGTGAGATTGTGACATAATTTTGATTGATTTCTATATTGATTTCTTCTTGCACTCCGACGTATTGACGGAGACCATTTGTATTTTTAGTTCTCTGCTGGTTTTTCAGTGTTGCAAAGCAATTCTCCACTGGGACACCTGGGGGTGCTGACTTTTAATTGTGGTCTGCCTACCATTTCAGTGTTTTTTCTGTTCACCTAGAGACATGCGAGGTGGATAAAAATTGTAAGAAATGTGTGATTAAACATGTTGATTGTTCGATATTTCTGTTGATTGTCTAGATCTAACGGTTTTAGTTTTGGTAGCAGTCATTAGCATGCAGGCTTTGCATAGCATGGTAGGCTTATAAATTTGCTGCTTGCTGGAAGACGATGTAAAGGTTTCTTTTAAGCTAGAGTATCACAGCTTCTTACTGGTTCTAAGAAATAAAAATTCCATTCAAAAATACAAATTGTAAGAGTTTAAAAGCACGACAGAAGCTAATAAGCTATGTGCTAACTGCTAGCCAGAGTGCATATATTTAATTAGCAAGGAAACAGCTGTGATAGGATCATACAGCACATTATGATTCCATGAGCTTTGGGATGAAAAGTACCTGAGGCCACTTCTCCATGCCAACATTATCTTCTTCCAAGGGATCTAACAGCGTTTGGGGGTCCAGGATTATCACTTCATAGAAGGGCAAAAAGCTGGTATGATCAGCCTGGACTACACCACATTCCTCCTCTTTTGTCAAAACAATCGGTAGTTTCTGCACTGTAGCTGCATATTCTAGCGCACATAGTTCTTTCTTATGCTTCGCAGACATAAGAAAGATAGCTGCTCCAACACAGCTGATTCAAATTGTCCAACTTCCTCCTCAGCATGGCAAACTTCTGCAGAGGCTTGCTTATCAAGGGATAAGCAAGGGATCCCTGGTCTACGGGGAATATATGTTTTAAGTTCGTTGACTTTCCACCATTCAAAATAATCGATTTTGCATCTTTTGCTATTTATATGTATGTTTGCTTCTGCCAGTTTGGGGTCCGAAATCCCTGAATATATTGCATGCAATACAATACCGAAATGGCTTATTGTAGAAGTTTTAAGTTTTGACTATAGTTTGTGTTTCGAATTTAGTCGTGTTCTTTAGTTATCCTTTGAGTTATGTTGTTGCCAGTGTTTGGTGTTGTTGGTCCGTGCACCATCATAGAAACGGTGTTCTGCGGGAGATATATGTCTGGCTTGACTGCTATGTTGTCATCTACCTCTGCCTGCTGATGCTGAAGTTGTATAGAACTTTGCTTCTCTAGTGGTTGTGCAGTGTAAAGTTTGAGAGAAGTAGAATTCAAACTCTCTCATTCATGACTTCTCTGCTTGCTGCAGCCACAATGTTAACTATACTCGTACTTTTATATTAGTTTTACCGGTTTATTATATTACAGGTTGTTTATACTTCATGTGACTGTATATTACTGATAATTCTGTGTGTAATTAGACAGTAAGCATCCTTTTGATGCTTGGTTGTTGGGTTGTTGGTTTTTGTGTTTGTGTTTTTTTTGTGTTTCAGGAAAATCTCCCTTCCATCAGAACTGTCCGGGGTGAGACTATAGATTTGGTCACCAGTTATAAATATCTGGGATTCATTATTGATGATGCACTTTCATTTAAATTCCACATCAAAAATTTGATCTCTAAATTAAGGGTAAAGCTTGGTTTCTTCTATAGAAACAAATCATGTTTTTCACTCAGAGCTCGAACGTTTCTGATGTCAGCAACTTTCATGTCTGTCCTTGATTATGGTGATGTGGTGTATATGGCAGCTTCATTAGCTGCCTCAAATCTTTAACTCCGGTCTATCACTGTGCGCTGAGGTTTATTACTGGTTGCAGTTACCTCACCCACCACTGTGAATTATACGCAAAAGCTGGCATGCCTTCTCTCAATGTAAGACGCCATACACATTGGATGACCCTAGTTTTTAAGTTCTTGGCCTGGCTCCCATATATTTATGCATGTTCCTTCAGAGAACTGGAAGCCGTTATGCCTTAAGGTCAAATGACATCTTGCACTTTTCTGTTCCTCGAGCTCGGACTGAATCAAGAAAAAAAGCATTCAGTTTTGCTGCCCCTTCTGCTTGGAATGCTCTCCAATCTGATCTGAGATTATCAGAACTTGTTTCATTGGAAGCATTCCGCTTTATTTTAAGAAAACGTCAAAGGAAAACTTTTGAACAGTGCCTATGTCTTTAACTTGTTACTGTATCTATATCCTCTGGACTTTTATTTGCACATTTACTTGCACTTTAGTATTTTCTTATTCACTCGCTTTTTAGTATTTTAATATTTTAATGTTTTATGTTTTTTGCTGCTTGTTTGTTGTTGTCTGTTAGTACTGATTGTCATGGCGTGTGCTGCTGCCTTTCTTGGCCAGGTCCTTGTGAGGGTTTTGATCTCAATGGGTTTTTATCTGGTTTGGTTTTTTTTTTTTTTTTTTTTATAATGCCGAAACTGAATGATGCTGCGAAGGTTTAACCATAAGATTGTAAGTTCAGGTTTGTTTTACAGCCATGGCTGGGCCTAACAATGAACATGAAAGATAAAGTGGGGCAAAAAGTATTTAGTCAGCCAACAATTATTCAAGTTTTCCCACTTAAAAAGAGGAAAAAGCCCTGTAATTTTCATCAAAGGTATAGCTCAACTATGAGAGACAAAATGAGAAAAAAAGCAGAAATTCACATGTTCTGGTTTTTAAGAATTTATTTGCAAATGATGGTAAAAATCCTTATATTAAATTAAATGATTATTTAAAAAGAGGGTCCACAGATTTTGCTCCAACTACAGGTTGATTACACTCTTCTCCCTGGTAAAGTCCATTCTGGAGAGGAGGGTCCGATGGACAGTCAAACCTCAGATTCAGGAGGAACAATGTGGTTTTCTTACAGGCTTTCGAACACTGCATCAGCTCTACACCCTCAGCAGGGTCCTGGAGGATACATAGGAGTTCACCCAACCAGTCTACTGATGCCTTCTGGACTTGGAGAAGGTGTTTGACCATGTCCCTCAGGGTGTCCTGTGGGGAGTACTTCAATCTGCTTGTCCCTATCATACTGGGCAAGGGGTTTGTCTGGGCAGGGGTCGGATCTGGTGCTCAGGTTCTGTGGGTTCCACACCTGGTCAGTTCATTTGGGGGGGTGTCTGGCCTTTGTTCAGTCCCTGGCCTTGGCACTCTGGGTGGGGCAATCAGGAGCTAGTAGATCTAGGTGTCCAATTGCTGACTGGGCATGGCCTGGGGTGGTGGTGCCGTGTGTTGTCGTCTGCAGGTCCATCCTGCCTTGCAGCGGTGGGGAACCCTTGACGTGTAGATCACCGACCTCCTTCATGTCTGCGTCGATTCCTGTAGGACAGATTGACAGCTCCTTACAACATCTATCAATCACTTCTATGGGGAAACCTTATTACACCTGCATGCTCACACACACATAGGTGTGGGGACATTATTGTGTATGGACATATTCTTGGGCTGAGGTTATCATCAACAGATAGCAGGTGCCAGGAGATTTCCAGCAACATTGGTGTTGTATTTATAAATGCATTTTTGTGTGTTGTGAACATGTAGTTGTTAGTTCATATTACTGGATCTTTTTTGTTAATGTTGTTCTGTTCTATTGGGTTATTTTTTCTCCCACTTCTCTGCCATCCAACAGAGGTGGAGGACTGGGATGTTTTCTTGTGTTCTTTTGTTTCCCTTCTTATCTTCTATCGTCAGTTCACACTCCTAACTATCCTGTTTCTCTTCTTCATTTTCTTTCTTTTTTCTCTTTTGTTTTCTCCTTTTCGTGTCCATGGCTTCAAGAGATTGAACCCACAGTAGTCTTTGGTGAGGATTTCTCGAATGTGTGTCGGCTGGAGCACTGTGGCGGGGCTATGGTGCTCTGCTTGGGGGGTGGGTCTGTTGGGCTAGTGCTTTGTGCTTAGACACCAATTCTGGGTGGCAGGCTGCCAGATAGATCATGGTAGAAAAAAAAATGTCTCGGCTTTTAACAGATGATGTGGTCCTGTTGGCTTCATCAGAACGCGATCTACACCAAAAGGGTAGGGATGAGGTCCTTCCTCAAGTGGAGGAGGTCTGGGGGTCTTGTTCACAAAGTGGCTGCTTGATAGGTGGATTGGTGAGGCACCTGCAGTTATGCGGGTGCTGTTCCGTTCTGTCATGGTAAAGAGAGAGTTTAGCCGAAAGAACAAGATCATTGATACAAGTGGCTGAAATTTGTTTCAGATGACTGAGAAGCTCAGTCATCTGAAGGGGGCTCAGAGTAGAGCCGCTGCTCATCCACATTGAAAGGAGCCAGTTGAGGTGGCTCGGGAGTCTGGTCAGGATGCCTACTGGACGCCTCCCTATAGAGGTGTTCCAGGCACGTCCCACTGGGAGGAGGCCCAAAGGAAGACCCAGGACATGCGGGAGGGGCTATGTTTCTTGGCCTGGCTGGGAATACCTTGGGATTCCTCCCGAGGAGCTGGCCCAAGTGGCTGGGGAGAGGGAAGTATGAGTCTCTCTGCTTAAGCTGCTGCCCGCGACCCAAACGTGAATAGGCGGAAAAAGATGGATTGATGGATTATGGTGGAAAATAAAAATCAGCATGCATCCCAAACAATCCTCAGCAGACAACCGAGGAGCTTGATGTCACGGCCTCAAGCTGAAATCCTGCTACATGCCTCAACAGAGCTCCATTTGTTTCTTTTGAGTTTGTATGGATCTACATTGTCAATTGTAGACAATTTCTGAAAATATCTATCCCTAGCCTCCTTCACAGTTTATCTCTCTAAGCGATGCATTGTTCCTTTTTATCCATGCTTGCGACTCGAGTGTGACTCTTCAACTTTAGCTTCTTCAGTAGATTGAAGCTTCCCTTAGCACTCTGAGGCGCTGACACTCTAGATGGCACCAGGGGCAGGGCCGTGCAGAGACATTGAGAGGGGCAGGTGCTCAGAGTTCAAGTAGAAGCACATATTATTACCTTAGCATAAGCGACTGAAATTAGTTTCTTCCGTAGGGTATCTGGGCTCTCCCTTATAGATATGGTGAGAAGTTCAGTCATCTGGAGGGGGCTCAGAGTAGAGCCATTATTCCTATGTTTCTTGGCTGGCCTGGGAACACCTGGGGATTCCTCCCGAGGAGCTGGCCCAAGTGGCTGGGAAGAGGGAAGTCTGAGTCTCTCTGCTTAAGCTGCTGCCCGCGACCCAACCGTGAATAGGCGGAAGAAGATGGACGGATTATGGTGGAAAATAAGTATTTGGTCATCTACAAACAAAATTATTGGATCTCACAGACCTGTAACTTTTTCTGTAAGAGGCTCACCTGTCCTAATTTTAGGGGTGATTAATAGACTAAAGTTGGAGGACCAGAGTGGTCTGGGTGGTTGGTACAGTGACATTAGATCTTCAACGTATTTTGGTGCTAAGCCATTTATGATTTATAAACTAGTAGAATTATTTTCAAATCAATCCTCTGACCTACAGGAAGCCAGTGGACTTTAAAACCGTGCTGATGTGCTATACTTTCCGGGTTTTAATAAGGGAGTGGGCGGCAGCGTTCTGGATCAGCTGCAGCTGTCTGTTCAACATTTTAGTCAGACCTGTGAGGACACTGTTGCAGGAATCAATCCGACTAAATATAAACGTAAGGATTAGTTTTTTAAGGTCCCACATTAGTCCTTTAATCGTAGAAATGTTCTTCAGGTGATAGAAGGCTGACCTTGCTATTGCTTTTATGTGGCCTTGGAGGTTCAGGTCTGAATCCATTATTACAAATAGATGTAAAGCCTGATCAGTGCAGGGCCGGCCCTGGGATATTTTGCATCCCAGGCGAGATTTCAGCAATCCCCCAAGCGACCAAGGGGCAAATGTACTCACGTGCTTCAAATTTTGAAGTTTTTTTTACAAGTGGGTATTTGGGTGACCATTAACATTTGTAGATTTTTAATTGTACTATCAAAGTTTGAATGTTTTAACTAAATTACATTATAACCATTATAATTTTTTGTAGATAATTTTTTATTGAACAAAAATAGATAGAAGAGACAAATAACTAATTAATTTATGGGTTTTATTTATTTAAGTTGAAGCACATCTTTGTTTGACCCCATGTTGTAACTCTGGTGTTTGTTACTCAGTCTAGGCCCCGCCCCTTTTGTATTTCAGTCCTGCTTTTATTTTGGTGGGACACCCCAAGATCATAACTGGGCCCCTTTAAAAACTTTCTAGATATACCCCTGCTTATCACTAAAAATGAAATATGTTTAGCCCTGTATAAAAATTGTAAACATCTAACTATGAAAACTATTTTTGTGGCATTATTACTAATAATTATTGATTTGATTTATTTATTTAACACATCAAGATGCTTCACAGTGCACATCATATATATTAAAGAAACAAATTATTTTAGAGCAGAGAGGAAACAACCCATATGCTTATTGTCTGATGCCTCAAAAAAACCTTAAATTGTATTCTCCTTAAGATCGACTGATTCAAGGAAAAAAACATTTTATTATTAATTTAAAATGTGTTGCCATTCTTTATTCTCTTAGCCATCTTGAATATGAACTAGGCTGAATTAAACTAATTTCAACGATAAATACAGCAGGTCTGACTCACATTATTAAATACATTTATTAATTCAAACTCTGATCCAAGGGGAGACAGAGGTAGATGGAGTACCTCTTAAGATTTTTTTAAATGGGACTTTATATTCTTTGCCGACAACGTCCTACCTTCATCGGTCATTCCCAATATGTTTTAATCTGTCACTACTCACTAAGTGAACAGAACCAGCCTACCTGTGTTGATGCTGCGCCCCGTCCAGTTCCTCTGGAGGGAAGGAAACTTACCGTCCCATTTCCCCGATATATTTACGTGTATTCTAATTTGTTTTTGAGTGACTCTGTCTTCACCAAGTTCATCTTATTGTTGCTCCCGTTCTAGGAGCTGATTTTTACAGACCTTCCACTGTAACTGCAGCAACTCTCGCACTTCTCTAAACTGAGAGGCAGAGGATTTACTTATGATAATAAAATACGGGAAATTTACAAATAAACTTTAATACGGCAAGATGGCAGGAAAGAAAATGCAGAGGTTCCCAAATCCCCCCTCAACCCCCTGCTTTGTCCCCCCGCCTGCTCCTGCTGAGGGAGAATTGCCTGATGACATTGCACAGCAAAAGTGTACAGCGTGTGCGCTGATTGAATTTATTTTCATGGGAAATTTGGAGTAGCAATATATAGAGAGTGCATTTCAAAATACGATACATACTTTTAATAACTTTTTTTTTCTCAATTTTGCGCCCTGTCTAGCAGATGGCGCCCCAGTAATCAATTTGTATTAACTTTAGAACTGAATGTCATTTGTATAGTTATGGTAACTAATCTTATTAGTTGTTGTAATCTTGGTTATCACTACATCTGTATTCCGGGCCTGATCAGTAGTTTCTTGCTGTATTAACTGAAGCTGTGTGCTGACAATTGATCGTTCGTCTTTAGGTTCAAAGATAATTACTTCATTTTTGTTTCAATGCAGCTGGAGAAAGTTATGACACATCTGGCATAGTATCTAGAATCATCTGTGTGAAGTATGGGCTGGAAACCCAAAGGTCAAAGTGGGAAACATATCCAAAGGTGGTGGAGAATGACCAAGCAAATATCCTGTTGGACTTCTAGATACAGACAGACAAGATTGTAATGGCGATAGAACTGGACATTGTGGTGGTTGCCAAAGAGCCAAAGAAAGCTGTTGTGGTGGATGTGGCAATACCAAGTGATTGTAACATCAAGAAGAAGAAATATGAAAGACTTGAGAAAATCCAGCGGCTCAGAAAGCAGCTAGAGAAGGCTTAAAAGCTGACAGTAGTTCCCGTGGTAAAAAGAGCACTCGGGACAGTGGCTTTAGCAGATTCCCGGAAGAACTTCAGATATCTCAGTCCAGAAACCTCAGTCCAGGATCCTCAAGCTCCCAGGTCCTCTCCTCTGATAGAGGACCCGAGCTTGGAATTGAATGTTAAGATACAAAATATTTGAATTTAATTCATCACACGGTAACTTTGGATTATCACGTTCAAATAACATTCCTAAATTTGACTGAAAAAATAAAATTTTTGCTTTAAATTAAGGACAAAACTAGATGCAATGGCTCTTTTTTTAAAGGGTAAAAAAGGAGAGATCTGTGGAACTTTCGTTTTGAACTTGTTAGTCACATTTAAACATGGCCCTTATATCTTTTAGCCAGTCACTAAGGCAAAATAACTGGTCAGCATTTTCTGAATGTAAAGCTGACAGTTTCTTATTAATATTATCTTATTAATATTAATATCCTCTCAGCCAAACAGGATTTCTAGTCAAACTTTATAATTGTTTACTGTTTCGTATACCTTTTCTTAAATCAGAAGTGCTTTAGGTTTCAATCATACTATTTTAATCTAATTAAATAGAATGTTATACTTTGATAAGTGCAATAAACAAACAAAATGGAAGAGAGTCAGAGTCCGTCATTAAGGATTTTTGATGCTGGATACCCATTTTTAGCCATTATATACGACTTGAGGAGGTATAATAGCAAAAACAGGGGACATAAACACTTCAAAAGCATGCTCTCCTGACCTCTTGTGGTGGAGTTGAAATCACATTCTATAAATTACACTTTTATCTACTTGCCATATTTGTGTTCTACCTCCTAATAAAGTAAACGGACATCAAAGCCTGAAGTGCACTCAGATAATGTGCAGCCATAAAGACATCCTCAGCAACTGAAAATGGGATCAGCTGATGGTGATTATTTCAACATAGCGGACATTTCAGGGCACACTCTTCTAAATCTTAAACCTGTTTCATCAGCTAAACATGATTAGACAAAGAGGAAAATCAGTTAGTGAGTGTGTGTTGAGTGGACGTGGATATTCACGTTCCAGTCATGGTGCAGTGTGTGTGTGTGTGTAAATGTACGTTTTATGCATATGTGTGGTAGCTCTGACCTTGCCTACAGACGTTTTGTGTGAGAATTGAGATCTGGCTGTATTATTTTCCTCTGCTCTGCTCCAGGATGAATATCTTTCACGAGTTTCAGGGACACTCACTTCAGCTTGTGAGTCAGAACAAAAAAACAGTGTTACCACGGCAACTTGAAGGCCAGTGCTGCTGAGGTAAAACGACATGGATACAGATAGCGTGATGCTTGTTAGTTGATGTCTTTTGTCTACGTTCCTACGAGGTTAATTTATTGATCTGAAGCCGCAAATGTTCTTGAACGCACCACACGGAAGTCAGTATAAGGGGATGGTCTGGTGGTGAGGTTTCATATGGAGCAAAAGTTGTGAAGGATGCTTACATTTGAATTGTCTAGGTCACATCCACATTGCAATAAAGGGTAAAAAAGTAGCATTCTGACTTAGTTGTAATCTTAAAAAAAAAATAATCTGTAGTTTATTCTGTGCACTGGAGGCGTTCAAAATTGTATTTGGTCTTTGGCAGCCTTTTCATCCATCCATCCATCCATCTTCTTAACCGCTTATCCAATTCAGGGTCACGGGGCAGCTGGAGCCTATCCCAGCAATTATCAGGCGTTAGGCAGGGTACACCCTGAACAGGACGCCAGTCTGTTGCAGGGCCAACACAGAGAGACAGACAACCATTCACACTCATTCCTATGGACAATTTAGAATGATCAATTCACCTATCATGCATGTTTTTGGACTGTGGGAGGAAGCCGGAGTACCCGGAGAGAACCCACGCATGCACGGGGAGAACATGCAAACTCCATGCAGAAAGACCCTGGACCGGGATACGAACCCACGACCTTCTTGCTGCAAGGCAACAGCGCTAACCACTGCGCCACCGTGCAGCCCCAGCCTTTTCATTTATTTTTATACAAGTCAGTGAAACAGTGTCATTTGACCTTCCCCCGTGGTGCCTTTCAATTTCTATAATATATAATAAAATTAATAATTTCAACGATAAAACCTGAAAGTACTGTACCTGCCACTTGCAAATGAAACAAAATTGGTATAGTTTCAAAAACAATTGGTAAAAATGGCACCACAATTTTTATTTATTTTTTGTCCACACAATTCCACACAAACTGCTGAAACTGCTGTAGTACCTATGCCAGGACCGCTGTTAGTGCTGTGAGACTGCCAGATAAACATAAAAAAGAACACTGAGCATGCATAGTCAACCTCGTAGCAAGTACGACTAATCAAGCTTAATAATTAAATGAGAGCTTAATTCAAAAGCATATGTTGTCTGTGGTTCTCTACATCCATTTTTTGCTGCTGGTAATAGAGGGACAGTAAATCATATTCTAGAATCCATAATAAGGTCAGTATTTGCTGTATTAGGTGTGCAAAACCATGCGACACCATGTTTGTTTACTTTATCAGAGTTGGATGTTCAATATAGGGAGGGGCGCTGCAACGTCATCCTATTTTCCTATCAGACTTAAGTATCCTTTAAGGACTAGGAACTAGTCTTTCATCCCTTCTGTGTGGGGAAAAAAAAGAAAAACTCATTAGCTGTTTATTCAGAGTCATTCTGATGTGTCTGGCCTTTACAGCTGATCTAGTGTTCTTGTTTGGGTTTTTTTGTGATGGAGTGAGGGGGGTGTGTGTCATAATCTTAAATGTTTTATACAACCTAAACAGCCATGCTACCCCCTGTCTGGGTGAAGATGTGTTCGTTTCTCACCTGCATCTTTGCCTTGGCTGCCTGTGAAACCTGTGAACTCCCATGTCAGGTGCAACAGGATTCCAACACCCCTAATTTCTGCTTGCAAGATGTAGAGTGGCATTATCTGCAGAAAGTTAATCCAAAACTTATCCAGGAGGGAGCTGCCAAAGGGCATAACTTTTAAATGTTTCCTTTTGGAATTGATCACAATAAGAAGTAGAAAAGGATATAGAGGGAGATGTTTAATCTTTGATGTCTTCACATGCAGATTTTGTAAATATTTTTGAAATTATTCCTGTTCAGCTGCAAACATTTTTTGAATTGGAGTATGTTTTTTTAATAACTGCACATTAATTACTCCCAAAATCTGTCCATTACAGTATAGTTTCCATGATGGAATACTTTTCCAGGTCCTGTTTTTTTTATATATTATTATTTTTGTGTAAACCTGTGATTTTGCCGCTGTAACCCCTGAATTTCCCCACTGTCTGAGCTTGATGAGCCAGGACCAATCTTCAATGCTCTTACTGAGGGAAGATTGTTGGCCAAGATCTCAACATACATGGCCCCATCCATCCTCCCTTCAGTACGGTGCAGTCGTCTCTAGGGATGGGTATCGTTAAGGTTTTATCTGATACTGGTGCCAACCGGTACTTTTGAAACGGTGCCGGTGCTTAAACAGTGCAAGAATGGAAAACATACATACTTTTTTCAAAAACCCTCTTATTTAGTTATTTTTAGTAAGGCTGTCAAACAATAAAAAATTATGCCCTAATTAATCACAGGGTAGCTGTAAATTAATCACCATTCCTAAATATGACCAAAAAAACTATGGTTTTCCATGTAAATAAAAGGACAAATCTAGATGAAGTTGCTCTTTAAAAAAAATTAAATATAAGATAAGTCAATTAAGTTTTTGTTTTGAACTCCATAATCATGTTCACAATGTTTGTGTGGTCTCATATGAAAAATAATAGCAAATTGAGGTAGAACTAATAGAAAAATATAAATGAACTTAACATTTGGATATCAGCAGACTGTATTAAATATCAGATAAATAAAATGTAATACAGACTAATCTAATGTTACAATTGAGCATTTTCCAAAAGTAAACGCTCTAAATGCAGATTCCCCAATTCATCACCGCAGGAAATATTATGAAGATGTACGCAGCTATGTCCGCTTAATAGTTAGCACTAATTTAAGTCCAAAAACATTCCTTTAACTTAATAATTTTGAATTTTTAACACAGCGGTATCTCACTATAAATGTACTGAAGCTATATGGTGAACCAACATGCATTAATTAACTTAAATATGGAGCATTTAAACTCTGCACTGCACACACAGCAAACACTGCCACGCACACACCGGAGCTGATATCCGAAGCGGACGGATAATTCTCCCTGATAACTTATGAACTTATATCACCACAAAGCCAATACCCCAATAATAATATACTCACATGTAGGGATGGGTGCCGATGTCCTGTGCCAAAATGGCACTGGTTCTGACATAAATGGTAGTAACCAGACTGAAAAGCAGTGCACATTTCGGTGCCTTATTTTGGTTCTTATTTTCCCAGAGGTGTCAAACACTATGGATTCTGGGTATGCCATCAGCCAGGAGTGATTCCCTATATCACCAAAAAGGTAAACATGGCTGTCTTTGTGCAACAAACTGCTAAAAGTTAGGGCTGTTGAAATTAACGAACCAACGGGGATCGATTAATTCCTAGAATTAACTCTTTTTTTTCCCCTTTTTTTTCCCACAATGAAAAAGCGCATTCCCAAAACAGTGCCCTGTTTATAATTCAGCCTGCTAATTCAATGAGCTTCAGAATATTTAATATTCTAGGAGGTGTTTATTTACAATAGATTGATGCATATGAATCTACAGGAATAAATAAAAAAATTCAAAGAAATTAAGGAGTAAATAAATACATAAATACATAGAGCACGTTGAACAATTCTAGTGCTCTGCTGTTAAGAAAACAAAATATAAATTCCTAAAACAAAGCCACCTTCCTCTGAGCACAACACAGAAACTGCAGTACAGTCTAACTAAGAACTAACAATGAGTTTATTTCATTATGAAAACAAGAAACTGGAAGAAATAACTCAAGAATGTAGCCTTTTTGGGAAATAAATGCTAGGCTGTTTAGAGATCAAATAGAAGGATTCTTCAAGGTAACTAAACTACACTCAAAAGTCAGGTTAAAGGTTAATTTCAAACACAATCTTGAAGTCCAGCCTTGAGTCACTTGTTACCTGAGATCGAATCAAAGATAAAATATGGTTGAGGTTGTAGCTAAGAACCATAATGGGCCCACTTGGTTGACTTAAATTAAAGAACCAAAGTATAAATACAGGAGTTGTGCTCAATAACTTATTTGATTACCAGAATACCATACTGCATGGCAGTAGACTGTTTAAATAGCCGCTGACTGAACTAATAAAGGGTGGTCACCACAACTATCATACAAAAAAGGAGCATGTGGATGAAAATAATGATTTAAAATGTGTTGCAAACTGAGGTGACCTTAACTAAATACATTGTAAAACAAATAATTACCATTACATCGAAAAACGTAGAGCTTTTGAGAAGCTATAGATTTGTTCATTAAGGTCACTCAATTCAGATTAAAATAACCATTCAAAAGTAGCCTTTGCTTCAAATTTGGACGGTGGTAATGTCTCATGTTGTGTTCTGAATTAAATGCTGATATAAGCATTATGTTCACATTCAATTTACTATATCTAGCACATTTGATTACAACAAGGTTGACCAATGTGCTGTACAAAGTTTATAAATGACAAGTACAAACTAATTCTGCTCTGACCATTCTGCTTCTGACTCTCGGAGAGGAAGGACGTGTTTTTCTTTTTATTTCCCTTTTTATTTCCTTATATTAAAGTTTTTCCTGTAGTGACTTTATACACACTACTCAATACCAGACAGATTTCCTCTTTTTGGACTACTTTAAAAAGGACTCAGGATTACAAAATGGCTCTCTGCTCTGCTGAAGCTTTTGAGGAACTACAACAAAGAATGCTGGATATGGAAATGAAAATTTGCTGAGAGCACGCAACACCATACAACTCTACTGATGGCACGCAGGTATCTTCTACCTGGCAGCCCAGTGCCAGCTACACAGAATATGACTCCACCAAACAGACGTCGTTTATGAAGAACTCCCCACTCAACTGAGCCTTGGCCTCCGCTCAGACACGAGAAAGCCAAGATGAGAAAGGAATGTTATAAGGAAACCTACAAGAAATTTGAATCCACCAGGAACTCTGATATTCCCCAGAAAAACAGATTTGCGCCTCTCAGCTCCCCACCTCCCCTGCTGCTGAACAAGTTCGCCAAAATAAAATAAGCCACACGGAACATCCATCCATCCATTTTCTTACCCGCTTAATCCTTAATGGGTCGTGGGGGGGCTGGTGCCTATCTCCAGTTGTCAACGGGCGAGAGGCGGGGTACAGCCTGGACAGGTCGCCAGTCCACCACAGAGACAGACAGGACAAACAACCATGCACACACTCACACCTAAGGACAATTTGGAGAGATCAATTAAACGTACAGTCATGTTTTTGGACTGTGGGAGGAAGCCGGAGTACCCGGAGGGAACCAACGCATGCATGGGGAGAACATGCAAACTCCATGCAGAAAGACCCTGGGCCGGGAACGAACCCACAAGGCAAGGCAACAGTGCTAACCACTGCGCCACCATGCAGCCGCCACACGAAACAGAGAAAGAAAAAACCCAGATGGACAGTGCTTGTTATTCATGATGGATTAATCAAAGCTACTGAACACTTATGCCAAAACACAAGTGTCTTTAATTGTTCACAGATGACAGTGAATGAAATCTCTGAGAGAATTCCATCGGTCATTGAGGATAACCCGCGTCTGGAGAAATTGGTTGTTCACGCTGGAACTGCTGATATCCCTCTCAGACAATCAGAACTTCTAAAACAAGACTTTCTGAACTTACTGCTGAAACTGAACAACCTCAAGTTAGAGTTTTTTACTTCTAGCCCAATCCCTGTGGCTCAAATGGAGGAAAATTGCAGCAGAAAACGCTAATTTAATAAGTTCCTGAAATCTACCTGTGCTGGATGCTCAATTAAATTTATAAACAATAAAGTTAAAAATAAGTCTTCTGTCGAGCATTTATTTACAAGAAATGAACGCAGCCTCAACAGGAAAGTTCAGAGAATCTTTCTTTTGAGTTTGTTCTCCTACAGTATGTGAACTCCCAAAGTGCCACTTTGTTCTCAAAGAAAAATTAGCAGCTCTCCCTGCTGACATACTCAACGAGAAGCAAGGTCATCGCCCCTCCACAACTTGATCCACAGCTACAATAAAAGCATCTCCCATTGATCCTGGAAATCATCATCATCATCATCATCATCATCATCAAATGTTTCCTCATTTAGGTCTTTCTCTGATTCCTTTCAAACTCAAGTAAACAAAAGGATGATTTTAACACCCACAATCGGATTACACCCAGCCGTTGGTTATCAGCAGTGTGGCACACCCCTACATTGTGTCTCGTATCTGATATCGACCGGACACTACCTGCAGACCCACTGCCCACCAAGATATGTCCGGTCATTTTGAAAGGAAAATTCAGGTAATCATAAACAATAGATCCCTACACACTAATCTAAACATAATATCATAATCTATATAAAATAGCTACATTAAATATTATGTCTCTGTCAGGAAAGTCTCTCCTAATCTATGATTGCATGATATACATACTCTTTTTCTATCAGAAACCTGGTTAGATGTGAATACAGAACAAACTGTACTGATAGAAACTTATCCCACAGACTATTACTTTATTAGTGAGAGCCAAAAAAACAGAAGAACCAGAGGCCTTGCTACAATCTTTCATAACTCTCTAAACTTTAAAAATATATTTGATTCCTTCAAATACCTAGTTACCGAGACAAATGAGCAAAACAAATTCCTATTTCTAAACATACAGTGCTCAGCATAAATAAATACACCCCACTACATTTGTCAGAAAACCTTTATTTTCCTTTCAGCATCAACATTTTCTATGAGATACTATAGTACAATATACTCCCACAAATGTGGGCTATTGATTGCAAACAAGATTTGTTAATTTGCACAAACAAAAACGTGATTTTCCTACATTATTCATTCAAGCCCAGGTTGCTAGCATGATAACACCCCAATTATAGTTTTAGGAGAAAAGCCACACCTTAGACTACAAAATTCTAATTAACAGGCGTTCAACCACCGGTGAGTCTAATGATTACTTTAAGAGGTGTCTAGCAGTCAGGGGACTATGAAAGGGCATTACTTAGCAAAGAAAATCCCTTCTCATTTCATGCTTTCAGCAATGGCTCCCAATAGAAGAGAAATGTTACAAAATCTGACAAAGGAAATAATTTCTTTACACAAAAAAAGGTGAAGGATACAAGAAGATAAGCAAACCTTTACATATTAGTCAAATTACTGTAGCAAAAGTAATCAAAACATTTAAGAAAGATGGAAATGGAACCATCTTACAGAGACATCCAGGCCGTCCACGGAAGTTAACATCTCGACAGGAGCGCCTTCTGATAAGAAGAGTTGCAGAAAATCGCCATGCAACTTCACTGTAGTTAGCTAAAGCAGTGGAAAGCCAAACTGAAGTGACCGAAGCCTCTCCTAAACTCCATGCACAAAAAAACACACCTAGAATTTGCTGCTGACCCAATGCTTAAAAAGATGAAGACTACTGGGACTCCATACTCTGGAGTGATGAGACAAAGATCATTGTTTTTTGGAACTAATGGTTTAAAAACGGTATGACGTCATAATGGTAGGGATTTCAAAGAAAAATGCATGGTTCTTACAATGAAACATGGTGGTGGCAGTGTCGTTATGTGGGGCTGCATGAGTGCTGCTGGTGTTGGGGAGCTGCATTTCATTGATGGTATCATGAACTCAACAATGTACTGCTCTATACTGAAGGAGAATATGCTTCCATCACTCTGTGCACTTGGTTGTCGTGCACTTTTCCAACACAACACTGATCCAAAACACACAGCTTGTGAGTCAGAACATTTGGCAGAACATAAAAGGCTATATAACATCTCTCTCTGTTGGATTTCTATTAGATGGCAAGACGTGAATGTGGCCGTCTCCAGGGGCAGGGAGGTCGTCAGAACGTCTTTTTCCCATCAAATGAACAGAGTGCTGAACAAAGAAAGAACATCACAAGTAGCTTAAACGAAGCAAAATACCCCAGTTTTTTTTTTTGTTTTTTTTGGGGGGGGGGGGGTTCGGTCTCAAAATCTTCTAAATGGATAATTTCCTGATTACTATGAGCTAATTCCTATGGCCAGCATGAAAAAATGAATTAATTGTGCCATGATTGTTTCTTTGTTGTTTGTTTGTTGGCTCTCTCCCACACTGATTAGGAAATGTATTAACATCTTGAAATAATTCGTTTTTATGTATGTAGAAAGGGGAGGAATGTAGAGGAAGAACTATTTCAAGATTAGTTCTTTTTAGTAATTAGTAATTTTTAGTAAGAGCAGCAGGGGAATATTCCAGAATGCTATAGAGTCATGGACATTTCACCTACACTGATGTAGTTGAAGGACGTAGCCGTTATCTTATTTTGTCTAAACTGGAGATAATATAACACACACTCACACAGGCAGCAGCAGTAGCAGACCCAATGGAGACTGAATCATCCTAATCCTTATCTACATCTATATGGAATTCTGCTATATCAAGGCAATGAGGTTCCAAGTGAAGGAGGACAACAAGATGATTCAAGTAGATGGTATTTCAACCATTAAGGTTGATTCAAAGGCTGCTACACATGGGAGGTGATGTGAAGTGAATCATGACATCACAATATACATACATTTTCACCAATGCTCCTGACTGACCCATTCACTGAATCCAGTCCCTTTAGGGAGAGAGATGAGCCGCTGAGATCTTGTGAGAGCTGTGCATAAGTAAACATGGTGGTATACTGGTAAAACAAAAAAACAATATCAGGTAAAACAAACCAATAAGTTTGAACAAAATAAAGTGAATGTTTCTGGCGCTTTAAACTAACCACTAAATTGTATCTTCTTTTTTTTTTAAACAAGCTGGATGAAAAACCTTGGATAGCCTGAAGTGCTACCTAGACGAGTGCTTTGAAAACATTGTTATGGGTAAGCCACAAAAACCCGCATCTTACACAGCAACAAGCACTCCATCCCAGAAACGCACTCGTTCTAAGGCAAGCGCCTCCACCAACTCGCCAGATAGAAGCTACAGCGACGTTCTGGACTCAGTAGATAAGAAGTTAAACAGCCTAGACGCCCATCTTGCACTGGTGGAAATTCTACATAAAGAACTTCAGGCTCTGAGAGAATCTTTGGAATTCAGCCAACAACAGGTTGCTTCGCTTGTTGCAGGAAATCAATCATTTAAAGAAGACGTTAAAAGATTCACCGAGGGCATTACGCAACTGTCTGGAAAATATAAAAGGTTCAAGGAGTCGATCTTAGACATCCAGGCCCGATCCATAAGAGACAATCTTGTTTTGTCTGGGATCCCAGAACAACCACAGGAAGACGTGGAAACCACCGTCCGACAGTTTATCCAACATCAGCTGAAACTGCCAAGCAACACGGTTAAAAACATAACTTTTCATCGGGTCCATCTGCTCGTAGGTAAGTAATCCAACAACACCCGTCCGCGACGAATTGCTGCTAAATTTAACATTTTTAAACAGAAATAACACGTCAAAGGTAGTGGGAGAGAGCATCGGGGGACGAATTACAGCGTTAATGATCAATTTCCCCAAATAAATCCTGGACAGAAGGCGTGTGCTATTTCCAATTAGGAAGATACATATTAATGAGGGTTGTAAGGCAACAGTTACTGTAGATGAACTCACTATTAACTGTCAGCTGTTCATGGACCCTCAGGTTACGCCTTTGCTTTATTAGTCATATTTAACAGAGTTTAGATAGTTGTTTTGTCAGATAACTATAGTTTAAAGAAAGCACAGCTCAGCAGGTTGTTTATGTTTGTAGATGTGTGCGTGGGTAAGACTGTGCACTAGAATGACTGCTTTCTTTTTTCTTTTATTCACGTTTGTGTCACCAAATCTCTTTATCACTTTTTTTCCTTTCTTTTTCACACACTATTTTTTATAGCATAATTATGTTTCTCCATCATACTCTCATTCTTTAAATACCTGTAATGGTATTTTATTTTTCTCTCTTTATCTCTGCTTCTGGATTTTCAATCAGGCAACTCCATGGACAAACCAAAACTACACTCATATTCATCAATTTCCTTGGTGATAGGAAATGTCTAATGTTTGTCTTAGCTCTATGAATCCTGTCAAATTTCTAACATGGAATGTTCATGGATCTGGCACCAGAGATACCAGGATTAAGATTTTCAACCACCTTAAAAGACTAAAGACAGACGTCGTCTTACTACAGAAGTCACATAAATCAAGCTCAGCTGCTAATGATTTAAAATCTAGTATCCTAATGTATTTTCTTCATGCTATAACTTTAGACAGCAAGGAGTAGCAATATTAATAAATAAAAATATTAATTTTAAAGTAATAGACACAGTTACAGATCCACAGGGTAGATTTATAATATTAAAACTATTTATACATAACCAAAAGTTATGTACAATTAGTGTATATGGCGCAAATGTTGACGACCCCTCATTTTTTCATACCTTTTTCTCTGATTTGGCTAGTCACGTGGATTGCTCACTTATTCCCGTGGGTGACCTCAACTTGGTTTAAATGAAGAAATAGACAGCTCTCTCTGGGAGGCAGGGAAAGTGGTGATTAGAGGTAAAATAATTTAATTCTCATCAAATAAAAAGAGAACAGAAAATAAACATATTCAGGAATTAGAAGAAACTATCAAATCATTAGAAGCTTTCCTGGATCAGGAGAGCTTAAGCAAAAAATGCAGAGCAAAATTAGAATTAGATAAAATTATTAAAAAACGGACCCAGTTCTTAATTCAAAGATTTCGAATAGAAAACTTTGAAATTAGTAAGAAATCAGGTAGCTTCTTAGCTAATCAGCTAAAAATAAAGAAAAATTTAAGTAAGAATTTTACGAGAGTTTATACTCACCGAAAATAAACCAATTGAATAATGAAATCGAACAATTTCTTGATAAAATCATTCTTCCTAAATTATAAGAGAGTCAAGCAATGCCCTGGTTTCACCGTTAACAGCAGCTGATCTCCAGGAGGCCCTCCATTTCCAGTAGAGTTCTTTAAAGAATTCTGAAATATACCGGCACCAACATTCTACAAAATGGTACAGGAAACAAAGGAAAATGGCCGACTACTGCCAAACATGAACTTAGCCTACATAAATCTTCTATTAAAACCAGGAAAAGACCCTATGTCTCCTACCAGTTATCGTCCCATTTCTCTTATCAGTGTTGACCTTAAAATAATCTGCAAAGCTCTTGCAAGAGGGATAGAGAAAATAAAACCTCTTATAATCCATCCTGATCAAACAGGTTTTATAAAAGGGAGGGTCTCCTCCACAAATGCACATAGAATAATAGATTTCATAGATTATTCCTACTGTAAAAACATCCAAACCAATATATTATCTTTAGATGCAGAAAAAGCATTTGATTGAGTTAACTGGAAATTTTTATTCACAACCTTACATAAATTCAGGTTCGGAAATTAATTTATAAACTGGTTAAAAATATTATACAACTCCTAAACGGCATGTATTAGGACTTATAATCAAACAACTTCAAGGTTTGTCCTTCAGAGAGGTACCAGGCAGGAATGTCCACTTTCTCCCTCCCTCTTTACAATTTTTATTGAACCATTAGCAGCAGCAATTAGGCCAACTAATTATATTAACTGATCGGAATATGATCTACAGCTTTCGCTGGAGCGGTTAGCAGCCGAGTGTGAAGCGGCTGGGATGAGGATCAGCACCTTCAAATCCGAGACCATTGTCTTGAGCCGGAAAAGGGTAGGGTGCCTTCTTTGGGTCGGGGATGGGGTCCTTCCTCAAGATGAGGAGTTTACGAATCTGCGGGTCTTGTTCACAAATGAGGGAAAAATGAAGCGGGAGATTGACAGGCGGATTGGTAAGGCATCTGCAGTTATGCGGGCACTGTACCGGTCTCTCGTGGTGAAGAGAGAGCTGAGCCGAAAGGCAAAGCTCTCGATTTACCGGTCGATCTACGTTCCTACCCTCATCTATGGTCACGAACTTTGAGTGGTGACCGAAAGAACAAGATCACGGATACAGGTGGCTGAAATGAGTTTCCTCCGCAGGGTTGCTGGGTTCTCCTTTAGAGATAGGGTGAGAAGCTCTGTCATCCGGAGGGGGCTCAGAGTAGAGTCGCTGCTCCTCCACATCGAGAGATCCAGTTGAGGTGGCTTGGGCATCTGGTCAGGATGCCTCGTGGACGCCTCCCTGATGAGGTGTTCCAGGCACGTCCCACGGGGAGGAGGCCCAGAGGAAGACCCAGGACTCGCTGGAGGGACTATGTCTCCCGGCTTGCATGGGAGCGCCTTGGGAGGAATCCAGAGGCACTGGCCCAAGTGGCTGGGGAGAGGGAAGTCTGGGTCTCCCTGCTTAAGCTACTGTCCCCGCGACACGACCCCGGATAAGCGGAGGAAGATGGATGGATGGATGGATAGATGGATGGATGGATAATGCAATAAAATGATCAATTTTCAAAACTGGAGTTGTAAAGGAATTGAATCCATCTCAATCAACCAAAACCTCTGGTCTCATACTCCTTTAAGAACCTTCAAATTTCTTAAAAATCCTAATCTACAATTAATACAATATAAAATCCTTCATAGAGTACATTATACAGGCCAACAGATGAGTTCAAGAGGGGTTTTACGCCGTCTAATACCTGTTTACAATATACAAGCAACATACCAGACAATTATATTCATGCGCTTTGGTTCTACAAACCTGTTAAGAAATATTGGTACCAGATATGTGAAGACCTATGAAAATGTCTGAAATGTAATATCACACCTTCTCACCCAGTTTGCTTGCTGGGAAATTTAGATTAAGTTACCATAGATACAAAGTCTATGCAATTAGTTCACATTGCCTTATGTATCGCTAAGAAAAATATCCTCTTGAACTGGATAAATAGAAATGCTCTTAATATTATTCAGTATACAGATCTGCTTCTGGATTACATTGGTCTGGAAACAGCTTCTGCCTCCACATCTGATCAATCTCTCTGGTCTCCCTTGATAAACTCCATCACCTAATAAGGGTGGGGCCCTCGATTTTGTCATATGGGACACGGTTGCTGATATGGCCCTTTAGGGTCAGGGTGTCCTTGGGGGTGGCTCCACTTGTGGTTGGAGTGCTGGGTGCCATTGCCCTCACCTGGGGTGAGATTTTTGGGGATTTGGGTGGTGACTCGTAGTGGCTGCATGCGGCGCGTTAGGGGGGTTGCGCTGGAAGACACGGGTTACTGGCCTGGTGCTGTGCTGCTTTGGGGTGGGTCTGGCCTGGGCTGGGATCGGAGCTCTGGGGCGACCTCCCAGGCCCCAGCATTGCAACTGCTGGGTGTTCCCCTGGTGCTTCCATCCCTTCCTCTCTCAGTGGGATGGTCGGCCCTGCGTGGGTCCGCTTGTGGCTCCTGCGCTCTGGGGAGGTCTGGACGTATATACATCTCCGACCTCCTTTGTGTTTGCATTGATTCCTGTAGGAAGGATTGACGGCTCCTTACACCAGCTATCAATTACTTGCATGGGGAAACCTTAGTAACAAGTGCATGCTCACACACACATAGGTATGGGGACATTGGTGTGTACGCATATATTCTTGAGCTGAGATTATCATCAATAGATGTGTTTAGTGAATGTGTAGTTCTTAAGTCATATAATTGGATCCGTTTTGTTAATGTTGTTCTATTGGTTGTTTTTGTTTGTTTTGTTTTTCCCACTTCTCTGCTGTCCAACAGAGGTGGAGGACTGGGATGTTTTCTTGTGTACTTTGTTTGCCTCCCTATCTTGTAACGTCCGTTCACCCACCTACCTGTCCTTTTTCTCGTCCTCATCTTCTTTCTTTCTTCCTTCTTGTTATCTCAATTTCGTGTCCATAGCTTCAAGAAATTAAACCTGTCTTGTGTCTTGTGTACAGCAAATACTACTGGAGAATTCCACTGGGGGGCAGAGTACAGAACTTAGACCAGATAAAGTGCCTGATTTGTAGGGTAGAAAGAAAACAAACACAGAGGTGACAATTAGCTGTTTAAGTTTCAGATTACGAAGCAGTGTCATATATAGGATGTAAGACCTTAATTACCACTATTCTTGCTTGTTTTCCTACTGCTTTTTTACAATAGTGTCCTCACAGGTCTACCTAAAAAATCAATCAGACAGCTTCAGCTGATCCAGAACGCTGCTGCTGGTGTTCTCACTAGAACCAGGAAAGTAGAACACATCACCCCAGTTCTAAAGTCCTTACACTGGCTCCCTGTAGCTCAGAGAATATACTTTAAAATACTCCTACTTGTTTATAAATCATTGAATGGTTTAGCACCAAAGTACATTGAACATATGCTGTCACTATATCAACCCAGCAGACCACTCAGGTCCTCCAACTCTAGCCTACTAATCATCCCTAGAATCAGAACTAAACATCAAGAAGCAGCTTTCAGCTTCTATGCTCCACAAATGTGGAATAAACTTCCAGACGAATGCAAAAACGCTGAATCGCTAGGCTCTTTTAAATCAAAGATAAAAACTCTACTATTCAGAGCTGCATTTGAATCTTAAATTGCGCTTTCTGATCACTTTTTGTTTTGTTTTGTTTACCCGATTGTGTTTTATCTGTTTTTATCTTTTTTAATTGCATAAATGTATTCCTTAAATTATTTTTATTGTTGTGGTTTAATTTCTATTCTTACTTTTTTATTTATTTTTTAAGTGATTGTGTATTAATTATATAAATGTTTTCCTTACATTATCTTTTCTTACTGATTGATTACTGTTAAACTTATATGTTTTGTTTGTAATCATGTGGTTTCATTATCACTGAATCATGTAAAGCACCTTGAATTGCCTTGTGTTGAAAGTGTGCTATACAAATAAAATTGCCTTGCCTTAATTATTAATACACTTTTTTATCAAATGCTAAATGTTTTCTTTTCATTTTATGCTTCTCTTAAATACTAAATTATTTTTTTAATTGATTCTCATGTTTTCTGTTTTTATTGTTCATATTATTGCTATTTTGACTTTTCATGCTTTTATTACATCTTTGATTTCTTTAATGTCAATAAATGGTTCACATCATATCTTTCAGACAGAACTTTTATGGTGAGTGTAGATACCTACTCAGCTAAGGTACACACGTTCACAGGGTTTCAGTTTAGGCCCAGTGCTTTTTAACCTGTATATGCTCCCTCTTGGTAGTGTCATCAGAAGACATGGAGTTAACGTTCACAGTTATGCTGATGATACACAGTTGTGCATCTCTATGTTTCCTGATGACACACAGCCAATGGATGCACTTTTTAACTACATTTTAGACATCAAATCCAGGATGGCAGAAAACTTTCTCCAGCTCAACCAGGACAAACTGAAGTTTTAGTTATCGGTCCTTAGGCTAAGAGAAAGAAACTTTTACCAAACCTAAAATCACTGTCTTTTAATCCTTCTTTACAAGCGAAGAACCTGGGTGTGATTTTTGACGCTGAGCTGACTTTTATCCCCCTCATTAAATATATTGCTAAAATAATCTTTTATCACCTTAAGTAAATTGCCAGATTCATCGCCATTTTCTCTCGGGCCAATAAGGAGACACTAAGGCCCCGTCCAACCTACTGCGTTTTCGTTCAAAAACTGAGACCTTTTGCTTCGTTTGCACCTCCCATCCACACTAAAACGGCAAAAACGGAGAACCAAAACGCAGAAGTTTAGACACGCTGCCGACCGCGTTTTTCGTTTTGAACTCCGGAGGGCGTTTTGGTGTGGACGTCTCAAAACGGAGGACTTTAGAAACGATGACGCAGCAGATCACACTCGAGTCTATGATTGGGTGTCATCGGTCATGGCATATCCTTCCCTGATTCGTCAGCCACCCGTCACATGACTCGTCCCCGGAAGATAACATACAAAAACAGCCTGGAGTACTTTACGTTAGAAACTGCAACATGGATAACGAATTACATCTCTGGCATTCGACATGGTTAGCAGGTAGGTTAGCTTGGCTACTTTCATCAAATCTGAGGAATGGTCAATCTGTTTCTGAAAACAATCTGAAAACCCTAGTGTGGACAGAGATAGTTTTCGTTTTAACTCTCCGTTTCTAAACGAAAACGCAGTAGTGTGGACGGGGCCTAATACATGCTTTTATCACCAGTAGAATTGATTATTGTAATGCTCTGCTTTCTGGTCTTCCAAAAAAAGAGTACCTCAGGTTTACGCCTTCTACAAAATTCAGCAGCTCGTGTCCTGGCTAAGACCAGGAGGCTGGAGCACATTACACCGGTCGTAAAATAACAGCATTGGCTCCCCTTATGTTTTAGAATCGATTTAAAGGTTATTTTGATGGTTTTCAAGTGTTTTAATGGTCTTGGGCCTTCTTATCTTTCCGAAATGCTTTTAACATATGAACCTTTGCAGTCTCTGTGCTCGTCTGGCAACCGTCTCCTTATCATCCCTAAAGTCAGGACACATACCCAGGATGAGGCGTCCTTCCAGTATTATGGCCCTCATCTCTGGAACAGGCTACCAGAAGACCTCACGGCCACAGAGAATGTTCATGTTTTCATAACCAGGCTCAACACTCAATTTTTTAGCCTAGCTTTTAACTGACTATTTATTGCCTAACTATCTGCCCCTAATGTTATAGTTGCTTTTTGGTGTTGCATTTATCCTGTTAATTTTATTTCTGTTTTATTTATTTATTTGCTTACGCATTTATCTATCTTTTATTAATTTATTTACCTATTTATTTATTTTATCGTGTTTTCTCATCCATGCATTTTTCTCTAGGTGCCTTGATTACTGTAACAGTATCTTCACAGGTTTGCCTAAAAGGTGAATCAGACAGCTGCAGCTGTTACTTTACACAAATTAATATTCATATTGTTCCAGGGGTTCCTCTGTGGGAGCCCTCTGCATCGGGAGTGATGGTCATCGGTGGCTTGGCGCTTTCCGGGTGGTGCTTGGGTGGAGGTGGGTCCTGGCCCTGCCTCTTTTGAGTGCCCTTGGTTGGGGTCTTGAATGCTATTGTTGATCTGCTGCTGCCGGTGCAGATGGCTCCCCTGATGGCGTTAACTGTTCTGACCTAGCTCATCTGCACTCAGCCCAGTGTGCATTTTATTGTCCATTGTTACCGCCACTGTGCCATTTTATTGTCTATTGTTAGTGGCCATTTATTGTCTTTTAATGCCATTTTTATGTTGCTTTGTAGCCTACACAGGGACATGATTGGGGGAAGGGGGTTTAAATGTTTAACTTGTTTGTTTCTGTAGGGGGTGGGGTCGGGAGGGGGGTATATGTGTGGGGTTAATTTAGCAATTTGAACTGCATTTCATTGTATGAAAGGTGCTTTATAAATAAAGTTGATTGATTGATTGATTGATTGATTGATTGATTGATTGACCACTGAATCATGTAAAGCACCTTGAATTACCTTGTGGTGAAAGTTTGCTAAACAAATAAAATTACCTTGCCTTGCCTTTTGCAACTTGGCTGTAAGGGACACATTTAAATATAAAGTATTAGTCAACCTGTGCAACTGTGCTAGCTTAATAAAATAAATAAATATAACTGCAAAAGAATAACGAATACTATACCTACGTTTATCACCCTTTTAATAAAGTTATAAAGGGTTAATTAATAAGTTAGAACGAATCAGGAAGTTATTTTTAGCCTTAATTTTAGTGTTACCAATCATTTAAAGTACAGTATCCTAACTTTTTCTTTATTTACCCTAGACGGGAATCCTGGCCTGTGTTCTTTTCTGCAAGGAGTTTGCATGTTCTCCTTGTGCATGCTTGGGTTCTCTTCAGTTAATTTGCCTTCATCCTTCCTGTATGTTATTCTCAAGCTTTGCGCTTCCTTCCATAACTTATCTATTTCATTTCATTCAGAAATCTAAATCATCCACCATCCAGCTTTATCCTCTCCCCGGTGTTAAAGACTCTCTCCACTTAATGGTCCCTCTCATAACTAGAATAGACTTGGACAACCCTTTAACGTCCTTTATTGTCCCACAAGGGAAATTCGGTTGTAACAGCAGCCAAGCCACAAGAAATACAAACATTACTTAAGACACTGAAGTGGAAAGGTAGACTAAAAAACTGTATCTAAGAGTCAAGAAAAATATGTACATTATCGACAGAGTTACAAAAACCAGAGTACTGTGCAGTTATTAAAGGTAAAATTAAAGGTAAAGTGGCATACCCAGGTTGTAAATACAAAAAAAGGGGCAAAGAGGTGGAGCTGAGTGTGGCGCTGTAATGGTGCATTCAGACAAAGAGCTTTGTCAGCATCAGGCAAAGCTCACAAAGCATCTAGTTTGACGCTTCTATGTTGAAGCTTGCAAAGCCTGCCACTTCTGAGCAAAGAACAATGCCTGGGCGGGGCTTCTTCTGTTGCTGTACGTTCTGAACTGTGGCGGATAGTATTGAGAGAGTGGCTTGGCTTTATTTGCTAAATAAAGCTAGACAACGGCGACTTCGGCAACATCAGCGCCGTTTGTGGTACACCCTATTCTACGGATGCGTTCTGAGTTTGGGAAGTTTAACCATTTGCTCCAGGAGCTACGTATGGATAAGGTTCGCTTTCAGCGGTACTTCCGTCTGTCCCGCGCCCAGTTTGACGACCTCCTGGGCCGCATCGGAGCTCAATTCCCCTACCAGGACACCAACTACAGGCGCTCTATTCGTCCCTAAGAGTGCCTGTCCATCTGTCTTCGGTAAGTGTTATTTATGATTTTTTAAATCTGCGTGTTCTAGACTTAAAACGTAGGTTTTTCCAGGTCCCGCTACATTCAAAATACGTGTAGTGACATCGCTACAATTATAAGCTCTGATTGGTTAACGCGCCGCTTCAGGGCCGTCAGCACCATCAAAAGTTCAACTAGCTGACCTTCTGTGTTGCTGGCTTTATGAACTTTGAAGCAGGAAAAGTTTGAAGAGTTGACGGAGCCAAAGCTCACAAAGCGCCGCAGAGACCGTGACACTCCTCAAACGGCCTCCGCCATAGACTTAACATGTAATCTTCACGTTGCTGAATCTGACCAAGTCCTTGATCTGAATGCAGCATAAGGGTGGAGGCGGAGGATTGACACCACAAGCTGACATAGCTGCAACCTAGTAGCTGGTCCGGACTTAACTGAAGTCAATGTAGGCTGCAGCCTGTTTCAGCCAGAATACCACAGATTAGAGACTCTTACCCCTTTTTTCCTTAGGGTCGCTTTAGACCCCGAAACACATCTCAATTGGGGAACACATATCAACATAAAAAGACCCTAACGGGTCAGGTCAATAAGGCCTAAAGCCTAGTTTATACTTCTCCGACCGCAAATTTGCACTCAGACGTAGACGTATTGACGGAGATGTTTTCTGTTTATAGTACTCCGCTCTTCAACTCCATTCTCTATTGTTTTTTCAGCGTTGCTCGACCAGGACAGCATGGGGGTGCTAAGTTTTCATGCCATCTCGGCCTACTATCACACAGCGGCACCTCTGTTGTTTTCTAGGCTTGTGAACACATTTCTTCCTCATTTCTTCCCTTTACAGCTTAATTTGGATTAAGCTGTAAAGTTTTTTACAAGAAGTGCAGATTATAGAATACTCTAGAAACACATCGAAACAAACGCAGCAGCCATTTTTATTGTTTTCCTACACCTCCGTGTGTTCAAAATCACCAAAGGAACAGATTAGACAAGTTATCCTTTCAATATAGAGAACATAGTGGCCAAACGCTGCATTAACTACTGATTACAGCAACTATAGAGCCCCGTTCTGGTGAAACGATCTCTGGCTGTTACTGAAACTGACCAAACAGATGCATACACTCTCCGTCGACGGAGACGGATAGTTAAAAATTGGGCCTCTACTCCGTGCGTCGTTGCGTAGGTGACGGAGAGCCCTTGCGTTGACGGATAATGGCGTTGCCTCCATCCGTCTCCGTCAAAATGCACAAGCATAAACTAGGCTTAAGACGGGACGGTTGTGTTTCCATTATCATCTCAGAAGAACAGTTGAGGGCAAGGACATGGGCGGGCTTAGCTTAACAAAAGCTCCAGGAAAAAGGCAATAACAAAGTCATCATGACAACCAAGACATCCTTAAAAAAGTTTTAAAAGACTTTTTTTGAACCTCACATCTCTCAGACATCAATCCATACATGTCTCCAGCTCCGGATCTGTGTTCATCATGCCAGTACTGATCTAAGCAGCAGATCATCCAGTCTGCTGAGACTCCGACTTTGCAGCCTTTCAGCTGATCTAACCGACTCCCACTCTCTGATCACCGCAGAGACCTCCAGCCTTTCTGCTGCCACCAGCAGCTATCAGCCTTCTTTCTCTCCGAGACCGCAAGCTTGCGTCAGCTTCTATTTCTGTCACACCTGACTTCAACGCTCTACCGCTACCTGATCGGTCGCCAGCTCCAACCGACGTGTGGAAGAAGAGAACAGCCCCGATAGGTGCTCCATTCCTCTTGGTGACCTGACGAAAATAATCTCCCTCACTGCTGGCGAAGCTTCAGCCCATATCAAGCCCATTTCTCCTCCACTCCTGGTGAAGCAGACTTCTCGGATGGTCTGTTACCAGTGTTGGGGAGTAACGGAATAAATGTACCGGCGGGACGTATTTAGAATACTAATTATGAGTAACTGTATTCTGTTACAGTTACTATTTTTTAACATGGTATTCAGAATATAGTTACTTTTGTAATACCATTGGAATACTTGTGTGTTTTCCACTTTCCACCTGTGTCTCTAGGCTGTGTAGACTATCCCATAATACCCCTAAACAACATGCTGCTGAAACCATGGATATCCTATGGCTGAAACACTCCTGACAATCACACAAAAACGTAAACGTAAGTTGCCAGGTATGCATTCGGACCCAGATCTGGGAGGTTGGAGCCACAACCGCAGCCAAATAAACCTAATAGTCTACAACTAACGTACTGCGATCAGAGTTTTCCCCTTGGTGAACACCCAGGTACTTATAAGAGTCTACTATCTCAATGTCAACTCTCTGGATGTACACCAAGGTAAGTGTGGTGGGTCTGCATCTGTGGAAGTCCACCACCAACTCCTTGGTTTTCCCAGTGTTAGTCAGCAAGTGGTTCTGCTGGTATCCGTCCACAAAGTCCAGAGTCCACTGTCTGTACTCTGAGTCATCCTCACCTGTAATGAAGCCAACAATGGCAGAGTATTCAGAAGCCTTCTGTCGGTGGCAGTGTGGGGAATTGATGGAGAAGTCTGCAGTGAAGGGGGTGAAGGGGAGCAGTGCTAACACAGTTCCCTGTGGAACCCCTGTACTGCAGATCAGCCTGTCAGAGACACAGCCTTGTCTCCTCACATATGGTGGCCATCCTGTGAGGTAGTCCAGTATACACTGGTTGGTGGTGGTGATCCACTCCTGACAGCTCCAGCTTGTCCTTCAGAAGTCCTAGCTGTATGGTGTTAATAGGTACTGGAGAAATCAAAGAACATGATCCTCACAGTCCTTCCAGGCTTCTCCAGGTAAGTGTAGTGGGAAATTTATTTCAAGATTAGTTCTCTTTAGTGATTAGTAATTATTAGTAAAGGCATCCAGGGACTGTGATGGACTGGCGGCCTGTCCAGGATGTACCCCGCCTCTCGCCCGTTGACAGCTGGAGATAGGCACCAAACCCCCCGTGACCCCTTGAGGAATAAGCAGTTCAGAAAATGGATGGATGGATGGCATCCAGGGAATATGGCATGATGCTTGGGACTTGGTCACAGAAGTTGGGAGAGACTTATTGACATTTCACCTACTCTGGCTCAACTGAAAGACTCTTCTATCATTATGTCTGTAGAGTAGCTCACCTACATACGTTCGCACTGTGTTTGTTCAAAATCCTCCTGAGTTTGGGATTTCTGAAAAACTCATGAGGATTTTGAACAAACACAGTATCCCAAAGTATATTTCAAACCCAGCAACACACTCAGACAGAGACTAGTACATTTCAAAGACAGAACACCACACGCACACAAAAGCAACCTGGTGTTTGCAATCCAATGCAGTGAAGAATGCAAGGACCTCTACATTGGTGAAACCAAACAACCACTGTACAAACGCATGGCCCAACACAGGAGAGCAAACTCCTCAGGCATTGACTCTGCTGTTCATTTACATCTCAAGGAGAAAGCCCACTCCTTTGAGGACAGCAATCTCCAGATATTAGACAGAGAGGACAGATGGTTTGAAAGTGGAGTAAATGGAGCCATCTATGTAAAAGTAGAGAAACCATCGCTTAACAGAGGAGGAAGCCTGAGACATCACCTATTTCCAATTTACAATGCTGCCCTTTCATCCCTACCCAGGAAACTCAACAATTTAACCTCTAATAAGAAAAACAACTGTGACTCCAGCGACTGTCGTTATAACACAATAGGGCACTAATGAAGCCGAAACCTAACCTCCACCAATAGGTGACATGCCAACGACCGTCGTTAAGACCAATGGCCGCTGGCTGCTCTGCTTTTTGACCGCATGCCATGGAGGCCGCCACTGCTCCTCCATTGCTGTAGTACCTCCATTTGGCCGCTAGGCCCCCATTGAAAAGCATTGAACTTTAGACACGTTAAAAACAACTTTAATGCCTGGTGCCCCATTGTTTTAAACTTTCTATGGCTACATATTCTTCCTGAGATAACGCTGGGGTCATAAAAAACCTGGGCAGCAGGCTGGCTTTCGTAAGATAATTTTTTGAAATCTTGCATAATTAATGAGGGGGCCGAGCCAAGTTTAGCATCAGACCTAACGACGCGAGAGCAGAATGGGTGTGATTACGACCGAACTACACGCCCGGCGAGTCTACAGTGAAGATCCCGCCACTATGCCCTTTTTAGGAACATGCTTCGTCAGAGCTGGAGAGGAGGAGTCTGTGAATCCGCCATGAATTCCCCCAAAAAAGTGTGTCATTCTGGTAAACGGGGAGGAGTGAGGAGGCGCTGTCTATTCTTTTTTACAAAATTCTTCTTTACAAATTCTTTTTTACAAATTCTTTTTTACTTGTAAAATCCCTACAAGAGTTTAAATAGCTGAGTCTCCACACCAATTAGTTGGACCAGTCCCAGCCTGGTCAGCGGCGAGCATTAACTGATGAAGCCTCTTGGATAAGAGGTGAAACGTCTTCCAAGACAAATTACCAAATCCAGTTGGTTTTGATTGAAATTTCCTTGAGATAACTACAGTACTCAGTATAAATGAGAACACCCCCTTTAAAAAGTATGAATTCAATAAGTAGCTCACTGAAAAAAAGAACAAATTTCCATACTTTGGCTTCACCCTGTTCTTCAGAAACGCAACAGTAGCTATGTGTGTTAGGGATCATTTTCGTGTTGGAAAAGTGCATGTCGACCAAGTGCATGTAGTAATGGCAGCATCTTCTCCTTCAGTATAGAGCAGTACATTGTTGAGTTCATGATATCATCAATGAAATGTTCACTGTAGGCACCGTGGATTTTTCTTTGAAATTCTCACCTTTATAACGCCATACAGTTTTTAAACCATTAGTTCCAAAAACGGCAATCTTTGTCTTATCACTCCAGAGTATAGAGTCCCAGTAGTCTTCATCTTTTTCAGCATGGGCCCAAGCAAATTCTAAACATGCTTTTTTGTGCATGAGCTTTAGGAGAGGCTTCCTTTGTGGACAATACCCATGCATACTATTCCTCTGCAGTGTGCGTCATATGGTGTAATGGGAAATGGTCACCTCAGTTTGGCTTTCTACTGCTTTAGCTAACTGCAGTGAGCTTGCATGCTGATTTTCTGCAACCCTTCTCATCAGAAGATGCTCTTGTCGAGATGTTAAAGTGATAGTGTGTAGTTTTTGCAATACATCTTTGAAAATAGCCATTAAAATATTATGTAATAATAATTACGTAAAGCACATTAATTGCAAAATATTGGCGATATTGTAAAATATGACTTTAAAATCAGTTTTAAAATGCATAGGCGCGGGTCCTCTTTTCAGGGGAAAGCCATATTAGATTACATCTTTACTTCTACAAGAGCCCGGACGGACAAAGCGCTCGGAACACGCCCGCTATTTAAAACATTGATTTCACCTCAAAATGGAAAAAAGTTTCGCCATAAATACATTGTTACCTCTTCGCTAGTTCCAAGCGATGAAAGAGAGACTGATGTGCTCTTCATGTTGCTGAAAATAGATCATTCTCAGGGAATTGAGCGTTTGAAAACAGCACTTGTTGGACCTCCGTTGTTGAGTTTTTTTACTCGAAGACACAGATACCGCATGCTTGTGATAATTTAGGTATGCACTGCCCCCTACTGGCCAAAAATTACACACTGTGCCTTTAACTTCCATGGTCAGCCTGGACATCTCTGTAAAATGGTTGCACTTCCATTTTTCTTAGATTTTTGGATCACTTTTGTTATAGTATTTTGGCTTATATGTAAAGCCCTCACCTTTTTTGTGCAAATAAATGATTTTCTTTGTCAGATTTTGTGTCATTTCTCTTCCATGGGGGGTCATTGCTGATGGCATGAAATGGGAAGGGCTTTTCTTTGTCAAGGAATGCCCTTTTATTGTCACTTGTCTGCTGGAGACCTCTTAAATGAATCATTAGACTCACCTGTGGTTGAATGCCTGTTGATTAGAATTTTGTAGTCTTAAGTGTGGCTTTTCTCCTAAGACTATAATTGGGGTGTACTCATTTTTTCAACATGGGCTTGAATGACTTTGGTAGGGAAATCACTTTTTTGTGGGATTTTTAACTAATTTTGTTTGCAATCAATGGCCCACATTTGTGGGAATATTTTGTATTATAGTATCTCATAGTATCTCATAGTTAAAATGTTGTTTCTGAAAGGAAACTAAAGGTTTTCTGACAAATATAGTGGGTTGTACTCATTTATGCTAAGCACTGTATATACAGACCATCCTGAACTAACAATAAGCGACAACTAGCCACGATGGGATATATAATTAAAAAGAAAGAAAAGAGATCAAGCTGCATTGCTTTACAGCAATGGTCAAATCCTTTCAAAATAAACCAAATATACCCAAGATATAACAAAATAAATAATAAAAATTAGAAGTAATTATAAAGAAAACATAAAAAATTGTAAACTTAGCAGAGGAACTACAAGAAGCCCCAGCAGAACAGACAGAAACAGCTTCAACGTGGTTACAAGCTGTATTGAAAAAAATCTAAATTAAATTAATTAAAATAAACAGGACAATCCCCAATACAACAAATACACTATAATACTGTTTGGAAATTGCCTTCAGGAAGGAGGCACATTGCTGCAATAGTAACATAGCTGCAATAACAACAAAACATTTTTAACAAAACTCATTCATACCAAGTACAATATCACGACTTAATTCACAATAATCCATTCAAGACATTCCTACTCATCTTCTTGATACTGTTGTATTGTGAAAGTGTTATTTATTGTTGTTTTTAAGGGGTATTGTGTAATCTTATTGATGTTTGAGCTGTTTGTCTACTCATTCTGTCTGGGTTTTAGAAACCCACCTGTAGAGTCAAAGACTAAGTTCCGCTTCTGTGGACAATAAAGCTATTATTATTATTATTATTATTATTATTATTATTATTATTATTATTATTATTATTATTATTATTATGCTGGAAAAGAAGAAAACCTAATCTTAATGCATTCTACGAGAGGAACGCATGCACCTGGAATGACTGCTTCTGTAAATATAACAACTAGACCACAAGATTGTGCTCCCTTTGCAGCTGAACTGGAGGTCATAAATCAAAGATCTCTAAGCTCAGGTCCAGTGAGACGACCCACAACCCCTGGATCTGACACAGTATGCAAGGAACCAAGGGAAAGTGAACATCAGATCATACATTTAACCACCATGATGAAAGGAGGCAAAATGATACTGGATACTTATAATAACTGGCCAGAACCTCAGAGGCCTAAATCAGCCATATTTGATGGCAATGAGGACTGGGACTCTTTTCTGATGCCGTTTGAATGCCAAGCCAGAAAACACGGATGGACTGCTGTTGAACGTGTGGACAGGCTGGAAGAGTGAGACTCATCCAGCTCTGTGTCAGACAAGCATATCCAGCTGGAATACCAACTACCAACTGATACGTTCCTGAAAGTTTTAAAAAACCTGAAGGTATATTACAAAGTCATGAATCGTGACTCAAGCTCGTTTGTAGAAGCCCAAATGGTTGTGGAGGCTCATGAGCATAACTTCAGAGCTACTGTGGGATGGAGATCAAGAACAGGTCAAGGCGCATTTCATAGGTTGATGAAGAGGACATGTGAGAATGCTGTAACAATATCCCAGGGTCCAGACTCCCCAATATGTTACAGCTAATCATTTTGCTGCATTGGCTGAACAAGTGAAGACTTTTATTAACACAGTGGGAAACCTACAACTGCTGGTTGCAAATTATTAGACTAATTATTAGATTAGCATAGGAAACCTAGACCAGCCCAGACCAGCAGAGGGCGCTCTCAGACTCCAAGTCCAAATCATGGAGCAGTTGGTGCATTTTTTTTTATGTGGAGAAACTAGACTTATTAATAAGGACAGTGTAAGACCACCCAGTCCTACGACTGCTAAAAACCATGATGATAACTATGTAGATTACACACTGCTGTCAAATGAAACTGCAAACCCAGATTCCCACTTACAAGGCAGGCAGATTGGCTGCACCAGAAAGAGGGGTGAGAGTCTACAGACCTTTCAGATTTGCTCCAAGTCTATTGACTGGGAAGTACATGCAGTACCCATAAGAAACTCTGTCCTCCTTAGATTGGATCTGATGAAAGCCCATAGTTTTGTCATCTATAACCAAGGCAAAGTTTTTTATTAGCCAGTGTTCCTACCTAAGTACAGACCTGGGCATTGCTCTCCCTCTGCCATCCTCGGGAGGCCCCACACTGAAACTCAAGCCTCCATCTTGCCAGAGGAGTGAGCAGGCCCTTCTTCCCACACGTTGGGGTGGGGTTTCCCCGGCTGGACGTAGCGCATGGAAGGATCACGTTGTTACCCAGGCGCGGTTTTCATTGGGGATGAATTGGTGCCTTCAACAATCGTACGAGATGATAGATCAGATTGCTGTGTGGCTAGAGCAACCCTGGAAAAAACACCATCATACCAGCCATATCTGAATGTGATGTGTGGGGAAAAGTGGAAGACCCAAGGCCAGGGATTACAGCTTTGTAGTATGTATACAGAGTATGCCTTGGACTCCTGATCGAAACTTATACTGAACCCCCACAGCATCCAAAGCCAAATGCTACGCCTAGCCATACTGAAGGGAGTCTAATATTACTTGTGGTATGAAGAATAGCAACAACCTCTGGCGTCCCTGAGCATATCCAAGGTTTGGTGGCTGCTACAGGTGAGGCTCTCAGTGAAAAACAAAAGCGATTCATTCAACTACTCCTTAAATGCCAATCCATCTTTGCCAAAAGTGACTCTGACCTTGGTTACTCGACTGCTGTTACAAATCAAATTGACACTGACGCACTGGCCCGTGCATCAACCTGTGAAAATAACTCTTCTTGGGTTTTAAGGTGAAAAAGATGCACACCTTAAAGCCATGCAGAAGGAAGGGGTAATCACACCTTTAGCATCTGAGTTGGCGTCCCCAATGGTCGTAGTGCGCAAAAAGGACAGAGGAGTAAGGTGGTTTCAGGATTATCGTTCCCTTAACAGTCCAACCGTCAAGGATGCCTATCCACTACCTCAGATTGAAGAGTGTTTTAATGTTGTTATTGTAGCTACCATGTCCTCTACCTTGAACCTTGGCAGCTATTGGCAGATTGAAGTGGACAACAAAGATTGCAAGAAGACTGCATTTATCGCTAAATGGGGCCTTTATCAGCATACCCGAATGCCATTTGGACTCTGCAACGGTCCAAGTACTTTTCAGAGGCTGATGGAGCTTGTACTCAGGGGCCTTCAGTGGGAAACACTGCCCATCTACCTCGATGATGTCATTTCTATCGGAAATGGAGTTGACCTAAGATTGAATCGCCTGGAGCAGGTTTTTCAGAGATTCCAAAGCTATGGTTTAAAGCTAAAACCATCAACATGTCATTTCTTTTGACTAGTTTTAACCGTTTTTAACTTTTAGCGACTTATCTTTTATCGGACGCGTTTTTAATCAGAGCACGGACCACTGTTACTTTTATCATGCCTCCACTCACCTGTAGCTCCGGGTGTGATGGTTGTGTCAGGATAACCAAGAAAATCAAGGAACTAGAGCAGAGGATCTCCAATTTACATCTGATCCAGGACAACAAGCGCGACGTGGACATTATCTTCGGCCGAACTTTCACTGCTGCCACCAGCGCCCAGCTGGCCAACACAATTCCCTGCCAGGCCGGTGAATCTGCGGAGGGGGAACCCATCGCTGGGTCTCCAGGCGGACTCGGACAGAAGAACACCGGCGGAGGTACAACATCCACGGCTGAGGAGGAGCGCTGGTTCCAGCAGGGGGCTAAACCAAAAGCCCCCCTCAGCTCCACTCCGGTGCCACAGGGTGCGTGGTCGACGGTCGGGCCTAGTCACGATGGGGGCGCCCGGAGCGGCTGCCACTGTTCTCCTCCACCCAGTCTTCCGCTGTCGAACCGCTTCAGTGCTCTGGGGGACGACTTCCTTCCTCTGACCGTCTCTCCGACCGCGCCGAGGACTAGCAGCTGTGCTCAGAATCAGCAGCAGCAGCCTGCACACCATCCACCCAGCACTCTCATCATTGGAGATTCTATTATCCAGCAAATTAAGATGAGAGGAGCTGTTACCCTTTGTTTCCCTGGAGCTACAGTAAAGGATGTTTCTGAACAGATTCTGGACTCCATCCAACGTCACCAAACTGTGAGTAAAGTTATAATTCATGCTGGCACCAATGACATTTGTAAACAGCATTCTGAGCTCTTAACAGTATTTTATTCATCTTTTTAATCTTTTAAAAGACAAACCTCTGTTTTTATTTCTAGCCCCACTCCCACTATCAGCAGAGGAATAAATAGATTCAGCAGGTTACTCTCTTTAAACACTTGGCTTTCCTCTGTTACCGTGATGCACCATATTAGTTTTATAGACAATTTTAACATTTTCTGGGGCAGGAGTCAATTGTTTGGGGCAGATGGACTCCATCTTAACAGACAAGGTACCTGCATTCTGGCACAAAGCCTGGCATGCCCTCATCCACCGCTGTCCCCTGCACCGACCCTAGCTGCTCCTGCCCTCTCTGCCACATCCACCACATCCTGATGTGCAGCTGGTCCCTTCTCCTATAAACTCAATCCTGATTTTAACAGTAACTCGCATATCGGACTTGGACCTTACTCCACTTCATTCATACCTGTTATTGTCAGCAGAGAGCAAACAAATAATCATAAACTAAAAAAATGCAACCCAAATAATCTTCAACAGTTACTAAAAATCCTACCTACAGTAAATCATACATCCACTCCATCACCAACCACTATTAATATCGCTCTTTTAAATGTTCGTTCTCTGCTGTATAAGACTTTTATAATAAATTATTTGATTTTAGTCAATAATCTCCAGTGTTTATTTTTAACAGAGAGATGGCAGAGTGCAGATCCCCCTGCTGTTCTTACAGAGGCCTCTCCACCTAATTTTAACTTTTCTTATTCAATGAGGAGTAGCCAGAGGGGAGGCGGAACTGCTTTTATAAGTTTATCAACTCTTTCCGCCAATTTTATTTGATAATTTTACCACTTTTGAATACACTGCCTCTGTTTTTAGCACTCCTCAGGTTTTATGTGTCACAGTTTATAGAGCTCTGAAAAGGAATGCACTCACAGAAAGGACTTGGTAAGTTTAGATACCTGTTCCTCTAAGGCCCATAAGATCGCATGTGGTGTGCTCCAGGGTTCAGTTTTAGGCCCAGTGCTTTTTAACCTGTATATGGTCTCTCTTGGCAGTGAAATCAGAAGACATGGAGTTAACTTTCACAGTTACGCTGACGATACACAGTTGTACATCTCCATGTCTCCTAATGACACACGGCCAATGGATACACTTTTTTACTGCATTTTAGATATCAAATCCTGGATGGCAGAAAACTGAAGTTTTAATTGCTGGTCTTGAGACTCAGAGAGAGAAACTTTTACCAAAACTACAATCACTATATTTTAATCCATCTCTACAATTGAAGAATCTGGGTGTGATTTTTGACTCTGAGCTGACTTTTATCCCCCACAATAAAAATATCACTAATATAGGTTTAGAACATTGCCAAAGTCCGCCCCATTCTCTCTCGGGCCAATACGGAGACGCTAATGAATGCTTTCATCACCAGTAGACTTGATTATTGTAACACCCTGCTTTCTGGTCTTCCCAAAAAGACCACCTCAGGTTTACAGCTTTTACAACTCAGCAGCTCGTGTCCTGATGAAGACTAGGAGGCGGGAGCACATTACACCGGTCTTAGAATCACTGCATTGGCTCCCCGTATGTTTTAGGATTGATTTTAAGGTTCTTTTAATGGGTTTTAAGTGTCTTAATGGGCCTGGGCCTTCGTATCTTTCAGAAATGCTTTTACCGTATGAACCCTCGCGGTCTTTGCGCTCCTCTGGCAGCCATCTCCTTATCACTCCCAAAGTCAGGATACAGAATCATGGTGAGGCGTCCTTCCATTATTACGGCCCTCAACTCTGGAACAGGCTGCCAGAGGATCTCAGGGCCGTAGAGAACATTCATGTTTTTAAGAACAGGCTCAAGACTTACCTTTTTAACCGAGCTTTTAACTAATTATTATTTATTTATATATTTTTAACTGCTCAGCATGTTTTACCTGATTAAATTTTTAGTTTAGCTTTTAACTATTTATTTATTAATCTGCTTTGCATTTTTAAGATTCAATCTTATCATTGTTTTACACTTATTGTTTTATACTTTATACACTTTATATTTTATAAACTTTATATTTTTACTTATTTTAATCTTTCTTGCCAGTGTTTCTTCTCTGGGGGCCCCCTGCATCAGGGGCGGTGGTTGGCTGTGGTTGCCTGGGTGCTCCCCAGGTAGTGCTTGGGTGGAGGTGGGGGTACCTGCCCTCCCTCCTCTTGGCGCCCTGGGTCGGAGCCTTGGCTGCTGCTGCTGATCTGCTGCTGCCGATGCAGATGACTCCCATGATGTTTTTGTAGCTTTTAAGTGTGTATGTGTGTATGGCTGATGGGTTGGGAGGGGGGTGTAGTTGTGTTGATGATTTTATTTTTTAAGGGGGGCTGTGGGGTTATTTTAAATCTGTAAAGCACTTTGAGAAACTGTGTTTGAAAAGTGCTTTATAAATAAAGTTTGATTTGTTTCAGGAAGTACTTCTTTACTTGGGTCAAATTGTTATTGGTAAAGGAATCTGACCGAATCAAAAGCCCTCATCAAGGATATACAGCAGTGGAACACCCCTTGCAATTTACAGGAGTTACTAGCCTTTCTTGGATTGTTTTCTGAATTGTTAACTATTGATAATTGTTAACTATTATCGCATTTGTCCCAGGTTTTGAGGAGCTGGCAAGCCTCCTTCGTACTCTTCTCAAAAAAGGGACTGTGTTCCTATGGAAGGACAAGCTCCAAGCTGCTTTTACCAAGCTAAAAGGGAAACTGACACACAGTGTTGGGGTATCGTCATGCTGAAGACAGGTTTATTCTGGATACAGATGCCTCAAACAACAGTGTTGGGGCTGCAATTCAGCTACTTATCCAGCAGATGGCGCCAGATTCCTAATTTCAAATCTCAGGAGTGTTGCTTAACACACGCAGCTGACCAGACTGTTACGTTACGTTTTTGTAAGAAAAAAGTGGCAGACGTGAGTAAAAACAAAGTTTTGAGCATAGGCCCTATTTGTTGTCAGTGGTGAACTGTGAAATAAGCAATGACAAAAATATGTTTCCCCCTTCTTCCTTCATAAGCTTAATGTTTGCCTCGTGGCTTTGTTTGGAAAATTCAGGGTGTAAATGGTTTAACCTTCCTGTTTCCTTGCTAATACTTACATTTGTACAAATAAAGTCCTTAAATCCATATCTTAACTGATGCGTTAGATTAAATAATGTATCGAATGTTTCTTTTCCAAAAAAAAAGTACCAGCAGCATACAGAGTGCAGACTTTAACAACCCCGTGGACTATTATAAACATTAAAAGTATCTGCGATGGTTTTGTGACGTATGAGTGACCGCAGTAAATCCGCAATAGCGACTTTGTCACCATTTTCAGTCTACTGTCATCAACCATAACTTAACAGTTTGCGATGCTGGAGAAGAAAAAAACCCAGGAAGAGCGCCACAATGTTTGTAACAAAGAGTGCAGCGCCCAGTTCTTAAATGAGAATACTTAGAAGTTGGTCGCTGTGTGCTGTTTATTTTTACTTTAACAGGGTTTTTCATACATAGGAAGCTCAACGGCGACCGCCAATGTCTAATTTATTACCGCCACCGGCTCACGATGGGGATATCAATAAATACTTTCAGCACTGCTGTCGGGTCTATGCGCTCAATGGTCGGGATTTAACTGCAGTTAGACAAACGCAGCAACAATGCTGGTTATGCGCTGTTTCGATGGCACAATTTATTTCCCAAAAATTGCCTAGCAACAAATCTGGCGACATTTCTGACCACCGTTTAATTTCTGTGAAAATTTGTTGCCGAAATTCTCAACAGATTAGAGAGCCGTCTTGTTCTTCATGTTTGCAGAAGTTTGTCTGCATTATAAACTGCATGCACACTTGATACATTCAAGAAATATTATGTGTTCTGTGTTGTTTTTGAATGTCATTGCTAAGTAAATCTTATTTAGTTATCTGGAATCCAGCAAGTTACTGAGACTGTTATTTGGTATGTAGTTAAGAAGAGAAGGCAGGGTTTAAGCTGAAGGTACCTTTTTTTTTTGATAGGAATTTATCTACCATTATATCTGATATCGGCCTTTGCTATGGTCTTATATTGGTATCGGACCCCAAAATTCCATATCGGTCTGGCCCTAATTAAAACCAATTATAATATTGAGATAGATAGATAGATAAGATAGATAGATAGAGAGAGAGAGAGAGATAGATACTTTATTTATCCCCAGAAAACAGGAAATTTTATTCGTCCACTGCTCTTAGGTTGGGGAGAAAAGTACAATTTAGGAAAGATGTTGGATGTCTTTGTGTGGGATAAAAGTAAGCTCAGACTCAAAATTCACAGCCAGGTTCTTCACTTGTATAGAAGGATTAACATATTTGGTAGATATTTCTGTTTCTGACGAAAGATGACTAAAACTCCGTTTTGTTCTGGTTGAGCTGGAGAATGTTTTCTCCCATCCATGATTTCATGTCTAAAATGCAGTTAAAAAGTGCATCCATTGTCCGTCATTGGGAGACATGGGATGTTACGGAAGCGTTGAGCTGTCACAGCCATGAAATAAATATCGAAGCTGAATCTCGTTATAACGACAAAACCTAAGTCGTTATAACGAGAAACGTTCTTGTTATAACGAGATATACATATTTTCTAACCACAATATCTTCTTGTTTAAACGAGAAAGCTTATCTCGTTATAACGTGATAGGTTAGTACAGTAAAAACGTCACCTTCTCGTGTGAGGTTTATTATCGTCTTGAACGAATGGAAGGAAGAATATGGAGCGGAAATCGGAGACGCTTAATGCCTTTTTTAAGATTTCGAATCTTCGTCTGAGGAACGTATTTCAACTCTGGGGGCTGATAAAGTAAGTCATACTTATTGAGCACTCAGCCTACATGAATTTAGCATCGATTCAACACAGTTCTGTGTCACTGAATGGGCCGGCAGTGAACTGTGGTACCAACTATAGCTTGAAACGAGACATAGCTTTTAATGAAATACACTTTGATTACATATACGCTTTACTTTTATCCTATTCAATGACGGGGAAAGCTGCTAGGGGTGTGAGGAAAAATCAGTGTAGTGTTTGTCATGCACCGGGCACCGTCGCGTTGACAGGTCTGATGCGCCGTTGGCTAGCTAGCGCTAGCATGAAAGACGAAAGAGAAATCCAGCCCGCCCCGTCTTTGCTGAAGGTAAATGTTTGGGCCGTCTAAAAGGTCTTCTCCACGCTAATGACACCCTTGGCTAAAGTTTTATTTTTATTTTTATAAATCTGCAAGTATATAAGAGCGATCTTTCTTTATAAGCTGCACATAAACATCCAGCAGCGCTGCACAACAGTGGCGCTTTCAAGGAAGTCCGAAATAAATGCTGAGTTCAATAACGTTAGGACTTTTAACATTTCTAACAAAAACAATGAAAATAATAACATAAGCCATAAATTTCTGTTTAATGATGGTTGATAAGCAACATTTGGTGCATACTAAATATTTATACTACTAAATATGTATTTTCTACTACGTAGCAAAGAACAAACAAAATACATATTATTATTATTTTTCCTTCTTAAAATATATCAGCATTTTTTTTTCAAGACTAGAAATTTTGTTTAAAAGTTCTTGGATGTCCAGTTGTAATTTCACGTCTTGTTACTTTTGAACCAGTTCCCTTCTCTCAACATAGATTGTAAAATCCGTTTTGTGTTGATGCCCTGTTACATTCATGGCTCACTTCATCTACAGACACTTGGCAGATCAAGTTGTGTGTATTACAAACACAAATGATGAATGAATGAAGAGTATTGATTAAGAAAAAAAAAAAATTGATTTGAATCGAGAATCGTTTCTGAATCGAATCGTCACCCCAAGAATCGGAATCGAATTGAATCGTGAGATGTTGTAAGATTCCCATCCTATAAGCTACATAAAACTATTGTTAACCCCTGATGATGATTTATTTAAAAAGTGCCACTTTTTTCACATTCAATATTTCGCTACCTCAATCGACATTTAACAGTGCTTGTATTTCTTTATTCTTATTTTAAATTATTCGGACTTTTATTTTATTCATCTATCTTTAGCTAGTCTATGAACATATTAATAAAATATGTTCTCATAGTTTTATAATGTAAAATTTAATAAAAATACAACGGTATAATTTTCTTGTCCTGTTATCACTAAGGCAAACTTCATGATTACAATGTATTAGATTTTATACTATATTTATATTCTTTAATTGAGTGGCAGTGTATTGTATAAGTCACTAATGTCCAGTGAAGTGGTTAATTTTCTAATGTACCATCCTGACCCATGCAAATACTGGAAAACAGCATTAAGATAGGTCCACCTGCACGTTGCAAGTGAAGTAGCTGGCAGGAACACGCGCACACACTGCCATAAGCTGTCTTGTTTTTTTGCTTTTTAAGAATATGGAAAGTAAACAATCATGCAAGTTACTTGCATAAATCAGAATCAGATTTAAACAGTTACTCTTATGTTTTTTATTGCAATCTTTTATAAATATATTGTTTTTCTGGACTCGACATATCAGCTAATTGCAAGCATGGATGACAACAGCTTGGCCACATACATTCCCATCTATGGTGACAGGATTACAACATGAAGATTTTGCTCTGAGTACCAAAGAAAAGGTGGGAGAGATGCACAGCAGCAGACATGCAAACTTCATACATTTAGTTTGTTTTATTTAGTGATCCATTATATGTGTTAATTAATTATATTCCATTCAACCAGAGGGTTACATATTAAAATAGTTTTGAGCAATCTTAACGGTTATTTGGCTTAAAAACATCCTTAGTACACAGTCAAAAACAACTTCAAGTCTTCAAGAATATGATTATAGAAAAAAGTACCTTTACCTAACATATAAAAACATTACACAAGGTGAACTACTGAGTTTTAAGGTAGCTTTATCAAAAATCTGTTAAAGATACTGAGAAAACAATGTACTGTTCCACATTTTATATTTTGTATGAATAGTACCGCCCAAAAGTTTGGATACCATTTCCCATTTATTCTAACGTAAAAATGTGTCAAAATGTTTTACTGGTACTGTATCTGAGTTAATACCCAAACTTTCAAAGATCACTTTTTTTTCCAGCAACTTAGAATTTTTAGACTTCACCCTATTACAATCTTTTTTCTTGTTCTTCTTCTTTTTTAAAGAAAAGGAAACCGGTGCTCATTGTGTGTAAAAGTTAATTAATTCAATTCAATTTAGTTTATTTATATAGCGCCAATTCACAACAGATGTAATCTCAAGGCACCTTCTAAAATATCAATTAAATACTGTTAATTTAACTTTTATTTAAAAAGAAAAAAAAACTAATAACAAGAACTGTGTTGTGTTTATAGATTGACATCTCTGAGGGTGAACGCATGGGTGATGGCTGTCCAGCCTTGACTGCTCTACCGTGACAAGATTCCTACCGGAAGATTTTGAGTGGAATAAGAAAACCACTGACTGACTTCAATCATGGATGCAGATAGAGGACATTTGCATTCTTTAATTAAGACATACTTTTCAATGGGATTAAAGCACAAAGAAATACTGCTCTCACTCAGTGCTGTTGATGGCATAGTGATTAGCCTTCGGACACTTCAAAGGATTATGTCAACACTAAGGCTTCACAGAAGAAAAAACCAAAGTGACGTTCTTGACGTTGCATTATTTCTCATGGAACAGCTGCAAACACATGGTAAACTTCATGGATACAAACTGCAACATCTTAGATGCATACAAGAGGGATTTGTTGTCACCCAGAACACAGTAAGACTTCTACTGAAAATTCTAGATCCCAGAGGTGTTGAGTTGAGACAGCGTAATCGACTCAGACGTCGGCTATATCACAATCCTGGGCCAAACTTTGTTTGGCGTGTGGACTCTTATGATAAACTGAAGCCATATGGAATTTGTGTGAATGGGGCTGTGGATGGGTTCTCAAGGATGGTTGTCTGGCTTCATGCATACTCCACAAACAGTAATCCTAAAGTTATTGCTGGTTATTTCATTTCAGAAGTGGAGAAAATAGGGGGTACTGCTACCAGAATTCGTACAGACATGGGGACAGAGAATGGTACAATGGAAGACATGCAAAGATTTTTACGCCTTGGTCACAATGACGGGTTTGCTAGAAATTGTTTCATTTTAGGATCCAGCATCCACAACCAGCGTATAGAGAGCTGGTGGGCTTTCTTAAGGAAACACCATGCACAGTACTGGATGAACCTTTTTCAAAAACTGAAGGATTCAGATCACTTTACGGGAGACTTCTTGGATAAGCAGTTGGTTCTTTTTACCTGTTTGAAGATCATTGAGGTGTGTGTTTTTATTTAAGAGAGAGAAAATAATATATGATATTGATATGCTTTTAAACACATAATATGTAGTTAAGAAATGTTGCTTGCCTTTCAGGAAGAACTCCAAAATATCGCTCACTTGTGGAACACCCACATCATTCGTCAGAGCAGAAATGTGATTGCTCCAAGTGGCCAACCCTACATGATGTACACCCTTCCGGAGCTTTTTGGTGGACAAAATCATCTTAAACAAGTTTCTGAACAAGCAGTGGAAACATGCAAAGCACATTGTCTTCAGAGAGGACCATACACATGTGATGAAACAGTGTTCTCACTATCCTGCCTTTTGATGTCTGACAACTTTCTCCATGCACCATCCACACCAGATGAAGCAATTGAACTGTACTTATTTTTAAGAGCTTGCATACGTACAAACCTGTCAGAAATGTGACACTGGCTTACAAAAAAAACGTTGCCTCTTCGTATATTATCCTCATGGGAAATACTTTGAAAATGTTGCTGTTTGGCATTATGTTGTGTATGACTATAAGTATATGCTGTGGCATGTACAGTATTTGAACATTAACAAGATGTAAACCTAGGTATAATCCATTTTCCCTGAACTTTGTATCATATTTAGAAATGTAAATTCCAAAACTACACTAATTTAATCCTACTGTGATGGAGAAATTTATTATTATGATTCATTTGTTAGTATTATTAACACTGAGAGCAGATGGGCCAGAAAACAGGTGTTGAGTTCACATTGGAATCAAGGCCAGAGAAAACCTCACTGCTTGAGAAAATTGATTCTTCTTATATACTTAGTTTTGAGAGTTTCTCTTAATTGTGTTACGATTTAACCCAAGCTATTGCCATTGTTTTGTATCTATAAAGATCCACTTATTCCCAGCTAAAGAGTCAGGTGCCTTCATCCTGAGAAATCCCCACCCTGACAGAATAGTTTTGTCTTCAGAAGTCATAGAGGCAAGGTTGCTGAACTTTATAAATACTTATTTTCATTTGAGCAGGGTAGGGGCGGCATCCAGCATTCACTGTGATCTGTACTGTTCTTCTGTATGATTGATTCAAATTTTATTAAAAACTCAAAATGCTTAAAGGAATCTCTCTCATTTTTATTAAGAGTCTTAAATCTGATTACACTACAATGGGCTAAAAAAATTTGAATTTCACTTTTGCATTATAAAATCTATCATACAGTACGCAAATTCTGTAAATGATATCAAATTCATAAACCTCACCACTGTTCAGTAAATGGATAAAATATACTTTTCATCATGTCTAACAAACTTCCCTTAAAGTTTTCTGTAACTGAGCACTAAGGTGAGTTATAAATTATGATTACATCTTATTTGGATGTGGTAAAATTAGTTAAAATAAAGCTCTAACTGATTACGTTCAACATGTGCTTTTATTAATGAACAATTTGGTCACACTGCTTCACAAAATAAAGTATTTTTGGTCATCAGACCAACAACTTTGTCTTTTTCCCACAGAATTTTTTAACATATTCAGTGTTATTACAACATGCACTCGACAGCAAACCTAAAAAGTACATTTAAAAAGTGCTCTGAAAGACCCTTTTGGAAGGAGGTTCTTGCTTTCAAGATGATAACTAACTAGAACAATATGCAGATATTTTTAGAAGATGAAAGCACAAATCTCACAAGAGAACATTAGACAATCTTGTCAAATATTGTACATTAAAAACAATTTTAACAAAAGTATTTTTGTGAACCAAGACATTTGCTTAATGCATATTAAATCAGAAACAAACATAAAAGAAAAAAATAATGCCCTGAAAAAAATTAATGAGATATAGACAACACTTTAAACTTAAACTGTCTCACTTTGAAAAGCTTATATCTACAGTATCAATGCTACCATATATGCTTGTCTTTCACAATGTTGTTGGGGTATTATTTTAACCAGTCTTCTTTCTCTATTACTGATTTGTTTTCATTAACAGCAATAAGAAAATCGAATTAATATTAATTTTAAAGTGTCACACTGCCTGTGTACATCTTTCTGATATCGTGTAGTCCTTATTCTTACAAGTCAAATGGACAATTTTCTTCTGGAATATGTTACATTGTAATAATACATGTTCACTAAAACATTTTAGACTTATCATTGCACATTCATTCCATTTCTGAAAAAGGTTTCAACAGTGACTTCATCTGCACTTTTACGCAATGTTCATGACATAGCAGCTGTTGCTGCTCAGTATGTTGTCAAGCTCCACACGCAGCTCTGGGAAAGATAAGTATGTCCAAGGTAGCTCTAGGACTGGACCACAGGTATGTGCTACTGGCCGCCGGGCAACTCCATCTAAAGATGTGAAGAGAACTTCGATTTTATTAATACAAAGCACATCTGAGCCAGTTGTAAATCGCAGAAACTTTCTGAGACCTGCCTGATCCAGCTCTCTGATGTACTGCTGTAAGTACCGCAGACTCTGGCTTTCAGCTTGTGTAGCAGGACTCGCTTCTAATAATTTCAGAACCTTTCTTGCTGTAGGCTTCATGTTCTCATACAGTTCTTGAATATTTAGTTGGCTCTTGAAGGCATGTGCAAATGTTGTTCTCGCAACTTCGGACATTTTATCGAGAGCATACTTTGGCTGTTGAATGATCAGTTTATGGCCAAGATTTAAAAGAATAGCTTTCAAGTTTTCTCTTGTTGGGATAGCTTTAGCACCCATTCGATCTAATAAATCAAGCAGTTCCTCTTGCTCTTCACCTAGAAGATCCCTCCAGCAAAGCCTTGTTCACAAGATCCCTCTCCTCTGGACTGATGTAAAAGAGGAGTGACTCAAATAGTAAGTCAGGCGACACCAAGTGCTCCCCAAAAACTAGTGCCACTGTGAAAGCTGGTGCGAGACGGCTAGGAAAATAGCCATGGTCCTGAAACCCCTTAACAAGGATTCGACCAACTGATTTCCATTCTTCCTCCTGCCACTTTGAGGAAAGTAATGGAACTCTCATGTCTTGACCTTCAGCGGCACAGTCCAAAAACTCTGTCCAGAAAGCAGAATAGACAACTCTAGAAACTCTGTCTGCATCTGCCCCAATTTCATCAATGAAACTAAATTTCAAAGGGCAGATGAGCAAGCTGGGATCTTTGAACTGTGCTATCAGTTCATCCATGAGCTTTGTCCTGTGAAGTTTAATGTTGACATTAACACTGTTATATCCTGACAGCTCAGTGTTACTGTGTTCTTCACTATATGAAGAAGTCACACTAGGTGTGTGAAGCACAGAGGTGGATGCGGGCTGCACAGTGACACCGGATGTAGATGGCCCAGTATTAGCTATGAGAGACTGATTGTTTGGATTTGCTACGTTAAAGGCAGTTGAAGGAATATTAACAATCACACAATCTCCTTCAAAACTTGACATAATGGACACAGCTGGAAGCACAAGAGGAGATGCAGGCTCCTCCGTGGAAGTAGATGTAGATGGTGCGGAGGACTGGTTGTCAGAACTCACTAAATTCAGGGTAGTTGATGGCAGATTAGAACTCACAGATTCCCCTTCATCACTTGATAAAATGGGCAGAGTGTCATCCAGTTGCCATGCCAGAGGTTCACCGGTGTAAGGACCTATCATGACCTCAGAAGAGCTGGAGAAATGTGAGAAATTGTTTTCGTCTTCTGGTTCATTGTTCTCCACGTCTTCGTCTGGGATATTGATGATTTCTGTGATTCTTGATTCTTTACGTTCCCATGTGCAAAGATAAAATCTTAACATTCCCATTTTTAGCAAGGAATAAAGTTCTCCTACTGTAATGTCTTCATCTAATACTGCTTCCTCTTGATAATCTAAAATATCAAAACTGAAATCCTCCAGTTTTCCCTTTTTTGATCTTCCATTTGGAAGAAATAGTTCCTTTGCAACATTTAAAATGTCACCTTTTTTTGCTTCCTTAGGCAAATGAACTCTTCTTGTTCCACCTCCATTTTTCTTGCATTGCTGCTTTCCCCCATGTATCCATCCTAATTCAACCTTTCTGGTCTTTCTCAAAGCCAGCTGGTTATTCCTCATATATACTTTTCGATGTGTTTGAGTTGCATCAGGTTCTTCTTGGTCATAGTCCTCTGGTACTTTGTCAATTCCCATCTTTCTTCTGAGTTTTTGAAGCAATGTCTGCTGCTGTGCATCTCTCCCACCTTTTCTTTGGTACTCAGAGCAAAATCTTCATGTTGTAATCCTGTCACCATAGATGGGAATGTATGTGGCCAAGCTGTTGTCATCTATGCTTGCAATTGCTGATATGTCGATCTAGAAAAACAATATATTTATAATTATTTCAAATAGAAAACATGAAGAGTAACTGTTTAAAACTAAACAGTGGTTTACTGTAACTTGCATGATTGTTTACTTTCCACATTCTTAAAAAGCAAAAAAACAAGACAGCTTATGGCAGTGTGTGCGCGTGTTCCTGCCAGCTACTTCACTTGCAACGTGCAGGTGGACCTATCTTAATGCTGTTTTCCAGTATTTGCATGGGTCAGGATGGTACATTAGAAAATTAACCACTTCACTGGACATTAGTGACTTATACAATACACTGCCACTCAATTAAAGAATATAAATATAATATAAAATCTAATACATTGTAATTATGAAGTTTGCCTTAGTGATAACAGGACAAGAAAATTATACCGTTATATTTGTATTACATTTTACATTATAAAACTATGAGAACATATTTTATTAATATGTTCATAGACTAGTTAAAGATAGATGAATAAAATAAAAGTCCAATAATATAAAAAAATAAAGAAATACAACACTGTAAATGTCTATAGAAGCAAAATATTGAATGTGAAAAAAGTGGCACTTTTTAAATAAATCATCCATCAGAGGGTTAACATGAGTTTATGTAGCTTATAGGGATGGGAATCTTACAACATCTCACGATTCAATTCGATTCCGATTCTTGGGGTGACGATTCGATTCAGAAGCGATTCTCGATTCAAATCTATTTTTTTTCTTAATCAATACTCTTTCATTCATCATTTGTGTTTGTAATACACACAGCTTGATCTGCCAAGTGTCTGTGATGAAGTGAGCCATGAATGTAATAGGGCATCAACACAAAATGGATTTTACAATCTATGTTGAGAGAAGGGAACTGGTTCAAAAGTAACAAGACATGAAATTGCAACTGGACATCCAAGACCTTTTAAACAAAATTTCTAGTCTTGAATAAAAATGCTGATATATTTTAAGAAGAAAAAAAAAATATGTATTTTGTTTGTTCTCTGGTACGTAGTAGAAAATACATTGAAAATATTTAGTATGCACCAAATGTTGCTTATCAACCATCATTAAACAGAAATTTATGGCTTATGTTATTATTTTCATTGTTTTTGTTAGAAATGTTAAAAGTCCTAACGTTATTGAACTCAGCATATATTTCGGACTTCCTTGAAAGCGCCACAGGTATGCAGCGCTGCTGGATGTTTATGTGTAGCTTATAAAGAAAGATCGCTCTAATATTCTTGCAGATTGATAAAATAAAAATAAATAAAAACTTTAGCCAAATGTGTCATTAGCATGGAGAAGACCTTTTAGACGGCCCAAACATTTACCTTCAGCAAAGACGGGGCGGGCTGGATTTCTCTTTCGTCTTTTATGCTAGCGCTAGCTAGCCAACGGCGCATCAGACCTGTCAATGCGACCGTGCCCGGTGCATGACAAACACTACGCGAAGCGGAAATGTAAAAAGGTTCAGAAAACATATTTTTGGAGAGTCGATTCTCAAACATTTCGGATCTATTCTTAATCTTGTTAAATAGGAATCGAGATTCAGACGTGAATCGATTTTTCCTCACACCCCAGGCAGCTTTCCCCGTCATTGAGTAGGATAAAAGTAAAGCGTATATGTAATCAAAGTGTATTTCATTCAAAGCTATGTCTCGTTCCAAGCTATAGTTGGTACCACAGTTCACTGCCGGCCCATTCAGTGACACAGAACTGTGTTGAATCGATGCTAAATTCATGTAGGCTGAGTGCTCAATAAGTATGACTTACTTTATCAGCCCCCAGAGTTGAAATACGTTCCTCAGACAGATTTCGAGATCTTAAAAAGGCATGAAGCGGCTCCGATTTCGTCTCCATATTCTTCCTCCATTCATTCAAGACGAGAATAAACCTCACACGAGAAGGTGACGTTTTTACTGTACTAACCTATCACGTTATAACGAGATAAGCTTTCTCGTTTAAACAAGAAGATATTGTGGTTAGAAAATATGTATATCTCGTTATAACGAGAACGTTTCTCGTTATAACGACTTAGGTTTTGTCGTTATAACGAGATTCAGCTTCAATATTTATTTCATGGCTGTGACAGCTCAACGCTTCCATAGGATGTACAAAGAAGAGGGAGCATCTAAAAAGTACTGGGCTCAAAATTGAACCCCGGGGCACACCACATCTAATCCAGAGGACTGTACAAGGGCAGGTATCCAAATTTACCATAAAATTCATAAATAATAAAATAATATAATTAAATAAGCTTAAAGTACCTTTTTTTTTTTATTGGAATTTATCGGCCATTATATCTGCTCTCTGCCTTTGCTACGGTTTTTTTATCGGTATCGGTATTGGACCCCAAAAATCCATATTGGTCGGGCCCTAGTGATAAACGCTGTCTGTGCCAAAGCTAGGGACTTAAAAGAACAGAGATACTACTTCAACTAAGTAGTCATTGTAATTTCCTGGTTGCTGGAAGTATACATTTCTGAAAGAAATCTTTTTGGTGTCATGTATCTGCAAGTACCCACACACCTCCATCGCACTGGAAGGCAAAACCTCAATAATATCTTAAAAACTCCAACATAGACAAAATCATCCTTATACATGTCAATCTGTATGGAATTTTACCATATCATAAATCAGGGCTCAGGGCAGGAGGTTGAGAATGGAGGATGATGGCATAATCCACCCCTTTGCTAGGCTGGTAGGCAAATTGCAACAGCTCCAATGAAGACCTTACTAGGGGCCAAAAATTGTTGAGAAACAAACCTCTCTAGGGTCTTCATGAGACCCTAGCTCTAACTTTGATAATTCTTGTCCAATTTCAAACCTTTCCTTTATTTAAAAAATCCTTGAGAAAGTTGTTGCCTGCCAGCTCAACTTACACCTGTATAACAATTTTATGAACAATTTCAGTTCACTGGTCAGTGGGTGATATGCCAAAGGGCTCAAAATTAGATAAATAAATAAAACATTATGATATAAATGTGTACATGAATAAATGATTGAGAAATATATAATGTGACAATGAAACTGTGAAAAAAACTGAATTCATATGAAAGTCTAAGCTCATTATTATGAAACATTTTTTATTTTTCTTAAAAAATGCAATTATTGATATAAAACATTATTAATTGTAAAAATAAAAAAAAGATTTTATAAATTATCTTATTTTTCTGTCATTTTTATTTTTTATACCAAAACATCTTTTAAACAAAAGCAACTTTTATTTCAAAATGGTGTTTTCGCCAATGGCATATAAATTTCATGAGGCAGTTTATCCACTGAACGAGATCGTCAGCCAATCAGAGTCAGTGGGTGGGACCTGCATGCTCATTGATCTTCCTGTATAGCCGTTCTCACTCACATATAGACATTTATATACCATTCCATAATATTTTAGGTGCTCTCAATAGTTCAAAAAGTATGGTGATATCAATTTCCATTGTCACGCAGATGACATCCAGCTCTACATTTCTTCAAAACCAAATATTGCTTTCTACCTACCTCCCTTTCTGACTGTACCATGGAGATTAGATCATGGTTCTCTCCTTTGGTTTCTCAAACACACCTGTAACAAAATTGAAGTGTTCCTCGTTTGTACAGCTTCCACTTAAACCAAACTTTACACTTTTATTTTTCGTTTAACACTGATAACTGCCTTGATCATCCTTCCCTCAGATAAAGATTGTGAGTGTCATAGTTGATAGTACACTATCATTTCAGTCTCATATCCAATAACTTTTCAAATAAAAAAGCAATTCCAAGTGGTTTACAGATTCTATCCTCTCCCGCCTTCCGAGAACCGTATCTTCCATCCTCTTCCACCTCTTCGGTTCTGGTCCCGCAGTCTCTGAGACGCAGCGTTGTTCTGCAGAGAGAAGCACTCTTGTAATTATTTAAGAATATATTTCAAACTAACCCTAAAGCAAAGTACAACTGAACATCATTGGATCCTGGAGAACTGGAGACCTGTTCCCCTGGAGAAATGAAGGATAGGTTGCGTTGGAGGGTCCTCTGGCATATTGTGCTGAATCCTGAAGTACTTGATGAAGAAGGTGATGGTATGGGGGAGGGTGAAGGGTTTGACTGGAGAAGATCTGCTTGGGAGGGTGTGGGGGTAGAGCAGAGAAGGTGGGTGCTTTCTTCCTGGAACACCGTTGTCCCTTTTGCATTATTTTTTGCCTTCACATATCGGTCACAAAGATTTTCCAGCATTTCTTCACTGTATCCTCACTGTGTCCGTACTGTGACAGCAGTTTCTCTCCACGTATTCTGAGCAATGTGCTGATCACGGTTATCTTCATTGGCTGAATCATAGAGATGCCTGTACCTCTACCAGCAGGAGCTCTTGCCAGTCCGCCATTTTTTTCCGTGTGGGACCGTCTGCGTCGTTACAAATTTCCCTAGGTGCGCAGTGCGAATATTTTGGGGTGGGAGGAGGCCGCACAGAGGGGCGTGGTTGCTAAAAAGATGTCATTTGGCCACATGGAGCTGTGGAGACCTCACAGTCGCGTCAAGCATAAGCCAAGCTTTATACCCCCTTCCTCCCAATCCAAACCCCATGTGCAGGCACACTTAAGAGGAATATTTAATGGACATTGAAATGGACAATGGGCAGAGAAGAGTTTAGCCAGGTTGCCATCAAGGGAATCATCTGGACCAGCAGCAACAGATCAACAGCAAAAGCCAAGGCACTGACACAGGGTGCCCAGAGGAAGGAAAGCCAAGACGACACCCTCCACCCATGCGCTACCGGGAGAGCACCCAGGCAGCCACAGTGGTCCACCGCTCGTGAGGAAGGACTCCCAAAAAGGAAACACAGGAGGTAGGATTAAATTATTAGGTTAAAATATAAACAGTGGATTAAATATGTTAATACTAAGTAGTAGTAGTAGTAGTAGTAGTAGGTCCTATGGCAGCCAGAACTTGAGAATGTCGTGGAACCGGCGCTGGAACTTGAGAACAGGGATATCAAATCCTAAAACTAAGCCTAAGACATTAAATAAAATAGTACCATGGTGGACTAAAGAATGTAAGGAGGTAAATACAGGTAGAAATAGAGTGTTTAAAGAGTAAAAAAACACATAATTTTCATAATCTAATTCAATATACAAGCAGGGCCGACTTTGCCGACAGGCGACACAGGCGGCCGCCTGGGGTGCCATCTGCTTGACAGGGCGCAAAATTGAGAAAAAAAAAGTTATTAAATGTATGTATCATATTTTGAAATGCACTCTATATATAGCTACTCCAAATTTTCCATGAAAATAAATTCAATCAGCGCACACGCTGTACACTTTTACTGTGCACTGTCATCAGCCAATAGTACCTCAGCAGGAGCAGGCGGTGGGTGTTGTGACAAAGCAGGGGGATGGGGGGGATATGGGAACCTCTGCATTTTCTTTCCCGCCATCTTGCCAAATTTAAGTTTACTTGTAAATTTCCCGTATTTTATTATCATAAGTAAATCCTCTGCCTCTCAGTTTAGAGAAGTGCGAGAGCTGCTGCAGTTACAGTGGCAGGTCTGGAAAAATCAGCTCCTAGAACGGGAGCAACAATAAGATGAACTTGGTGAAGACAGAGTCACTCAAAAACAAATTAGAATACATGTAAAAATATCGGGGAAATGGGACGGTAAGTTTCCTTCCCTCCAGAGGAACTGGACGGGGCGCAGCATCAACACAGGTAGGCTGGTTCTGTTCACTTAGTGACAGATTAAAACATATTGGAAATGACCGATGAAGGTAGGACGTTGTCGGCAAAGAATATAAAGTCCCATTTACAAAAATCTTAAGAGGTACTCCATCTGCCTCTGTCTCCCCTTGGATCAGAGTTTGAATTAATAAATGTATTTAATAATGTGAGTCAGACCTGCTGTATTTATCGTTGAAATTACTTTAATTCAGTCTATTTTATTGGTTTATTGGTAAAAGGATCCCCATTAGCTGTCACCAAAGTGGGACGAGCTGGTCTTCCTGGGGTCCATACAAAAATAAGACAAAAGACAAATTAAAAATACACAAAGTACAAGTCAAAATCTTACAATGGTCATCTAAAAGCCGCGAAACTTTGCAGATAGCATTATAAACAGAAATCAGTCATAAAAAGTTATTTCATCATGAGTATAAGATTCCTTATTACATAGTGAGTGTGCTCATTTAGTCTCACAAATTTAAATAGTGCATCTTCAGATGGTACTTAAAAGATACTTTGCTATTCAATTTCCGTATGTACAGTGGGCAATTATTCCAAAGGTTGATAGCACGATAAATAACTGTTTTCTTTAAAGCGTTTGATTTTGGACGTGGTAACATCATCTGGTCATTATCTGCTGACCTAGTAAAATGAAAGTGAACCTGACTACATCTGACAATTTGGTTATGTAACAAAACAGGTTGAGAAGAAAAGACAATGTTCCTGAAAAATTTAGTTGTACTGTCTAGTCTAGTTCATATTCAAGATGGCTAAGAGAATAAAGAATGGCAACACATTTTAAAATAATAATAAAATGTTTTTTTCCTTGAATCAGTCGATCTTAAGGAGAATAAAATTCAAGGTTTTTTGAGGCATCAGACAATACCATATGGGTTTGTTTCCTCTCTGCTCTAGAAAAATGTGTTCCTTTAATATATATGAAGTGCACTGTGAAGCATCTTGATGTGTTAAATAAATAAATCAAATCAATGATTATGAGTAATAATGCCACAAAAATAGTTTTCATAATTAGATGTTTACAATTTTTTATACAGGGTTAAAAATATTTAATTTTGAGTGATAAGCAGGGGTGTATCTAGAAAGTTTTTAAAGGGGCCCAGTTATGATCTTGGGGTGTCCCATCAAAATAATAGCAGGACTGAAATACAAAAGGGGCGGGGCCTAGACTGAGTGACAAACACCAGAGTTGCTGAAATCTCGCCTGGGGCGCAAAATACCCCAGGGCCGGCCCTGTATACAAGATCTCAGGCAATTGTTAGGAAAACAATAAGACAAGCTAAAACAGATAATAGAAAAAATATCTGTGATTCTATTGGTCAGACTATTTCAGTGGAGAGAGTTTGGAACACCTGTGCCTGATGGACGTCAGGTGTCGCCGATCTGCCGCCTCCCTACCTAATGTTACCCCTTCCCATAACCACACGTCATGGCGAAGGGGGGTCAACAAAAAAAGAAACGAAAACAATACAATACTTTTATGTTGTTCCTGTTTTAATGTACCTTTGTTTTTCTTTTTGGTTCATTAAGTTGACCTATGTAATCCTTTACTCATTGTCTCATGTTTTTTTTTTCTTTTATATGAGTTTAGGCTTTGTTAGTTAGACTCCACCCAGGAGTCTCCACCCAGGGTAGGGTTCACCAAAAACATTTTGATATACATCTGCCCAAAGAGCTCTAAAGACTGCACCCCGCAATTCCACTCTTTACAGCTAAGGGGGGGATGCTGGGACATATATCATCGGAACCCATACCTTTTTTTCTTCTTCTCTCACTTTTGTCGTAACTCTGTCAATGGACTGAGTAAATTGCATAACTGTTGCATGGACTGTTCCACCTGGCATTTCACAATGGACTGAATCGTTAGTTTCGCTCGTGGACGGTTTCACCTACGGCTTCACAATGAACTGAATCATTTGCGTTCATGGACTGTTTGCCCCTCATTCCGCAAATGAACTGAATCAGTGTCACATTCATGGACTAAATCATTCGCGTTCATGGACTGTTTGCCCCTCATTCCGCAAATGAACTGAATCAGTGTCGCATTGATGGACTGTTCATTCGCGTTCATGGACTGTTGTTCGCCACTGCCCAAAAAGGACTGAAACATTGAACCAACGTCCAACAAACGACACTGCCGCTCTTGAACACTGTACACAGACCATTGTCAGTCCCAAAGAATGGACTGAACACACCCTTTGTAACTGAAGGGGGGAATGTTGGGTCTGACCCATGAATGTTGAAACTAAGACAGTCTGATTGTTAAGATCAGACAATATTTATTTTCCCCCTCTGCGGCACTCCCCTTGTCCCCCAGCCACGGCATTCTAATCAACAGCAGAAGTATCCCCGTTTCGAACCCGCTGAGTGCTGGATGAGCTGCTGCACCAATTAGCTAGAATGCCAATCCCTCGAAACCGCCGCTGCTGCCCGCAGCCTGATTGGAGACAGATACGGGGAAAGGGGGGCGAAGCGCCCACACTCAACAATAAAAGAGCGATAACCACCACCGCTCTCCCTCTTCAAAAGCTCGCTTTAGTGGGGTTTAGTTCTGTCCATGGAACGAAAAGAAGAGATCTACTCTGCAACACTTGTTCTGGATTTTTGCCTTCGATCCCTGCAACCAAGTTTCCCAACAGTTTGGCTGGCCCGAACTATCTCTTTTTGATCTGCTCAATTCCCCTCCCTTCGTTTTTCCTCCGCACCGCTGACGAGCCGAACATCTCGCTTTCCCAACTTTTATTCCACAACTGGGTGCTCCCTCTCTTTTCGAAAGAAGTCAGAGCGTTCTGTGTTTATCTTTATCTTTTGTGAACTGGGTGGAGAGAGTTTAGAAATTTTTTTTATAACTGTATACATGCATGATTATCGATGTGAAGTGAGCCGCCTTCCTTGAGCGCTCTGTGATTCCTCTGTGCTGTGTTTCTACTTACGGGTAAATTTATGAGATTTGTACTAGTTGATTGTAAGTGTCCTGTATGTTTTTTCTTTATTAGTGAGCAAAATTGTTAGTCTGTAGAAGTCTTGGTTCCTCTCTGTTAGTTTGATAGTAAGTGTTTGGTGTCATAGGTATTCGATTCAGCGGAGCGCTTGTCATGAACCCGCACCACACAAAGGACATTTTAATCCCTTTTCCTCCATATTTCCCTACCAGAGTCTTTGTTAGCAGAAGCTAACTCACTGATAAGAGCCACAAAGTTTCTTTGTTAGAAAGGAACCACAGGCCTCTTGCTTTACGTTAAACAATAAGTCATAAAGCGGGATCATAAAACATCCCCCCTGTTCTTATCCGACGAGCTGCACGTTATTCTGAGTGTGTGTGTGAATTATTGCAAAGAATTCATGTCCTTCAGATAAGATCTTTCCGGTGTGATCACTAATAATTAATCATAAGTGAGATTATTTGTTGATAATCCCCTTTTTGATTATATATAATATTTTGTTTCCAGCCCAGAGGCTAGAATGGTGCCCCGATTAAATGATTTAAAGAATAATTAACTACTAATTTGCAATTGTTAGTTAATATTTCTCAGCAACACCGGATAGATCATAACAATTATTAATTATCAATTATTTAATTGATAATTCCCCTACAACTGTCACCTTCTGAGCATCATAGTATAATCTAAAATCACTTAAAATCTGTAAAAAAGCCGTCTCTTTACTGTGGTTTACCCTAAAACCAGACTGAAATTTCTCTAGACCCATTTCTGCCCACGCATTCCTCAGGTGATTATCAATTACTCTGTTGACAGACCCTGAACCAGTGCAAAGCAGCAGGTCCGTTTTGGGATGGAGACCGGCACGGATCTTCAGCCACCGTTCCAAGCAGTTGAACTCTTCCTTCTTCAAAAATATCTGTGCCGTCCCGTACGTCTTGTGGTGATGAACATTGATCAGGTATCGTTCCCCGGGGGACATGGACTTTTTCTTGGCTTCCAACACCTCTGCCACGGTCATATTTACAAGGACCCCCCTTCTGTGGCCAAAAACACACAAGATGAAGGCAGCAATGTACCCAAAATAACTGTTTCTTAACCAAAGTGATGGATCTACAGCCATGGCTTCCAGGACCTCCGGCATCTGGTCAGGGTCTGCAGCGAAATCCTCCGCTCCACTTTCCTGGCTTTGAGCTCAAACTGGTAGTTGGAAAAGTGTGTACGGACCCCTGTTAAGCAATGCTCTATGGTACGTAGAATCGCAAAGAACTGCACTTTGGAGATCCTGCAGTGCTCCGGTGGTGTGTCGCTCATATATTTGACAAACTGTTGAATTTGCTTTGAATAGCAGAGTACGGTGGACACCTTATTCCCTTTCCCCATAAGGTGTGAGGCCCACCTGCAGTGAAAATAAGCTGAGATCCATAAAAGTTCACATCAGATCGACACATAAACTGATAAATTATCTGTAAATTTGGCTAACGTTGTCCAGGAAGAGCCAGTCATGCGTTACCCAGGCTCCCTGTGCCATGAAGGCGAGGAATTCCTTCACAACCCAGACCCTGGTGCGTGCACTTTTTTGCCTGATTTCTGATGGGTTGAAACCCTCCAGGAACACCTGGTAAACACCCAGGTATTTCTCTGTTAAAAAATTTAAAAAACCGCCAGAAAAGAAAATCATTTGTCACCTGAAGCAACATGAGTTATAAAGCAGCATTTGCAAAAATTCCCTACCGATGGATTTGGGGAAATGGTTGCACCTCGTCCCTGGTTCTGGGGGTCTGCCTTGAGAGATGTCCATGCAGGCTGCAGCTCGCCTCGGAACCACCGCCGCCGCCAGGTTCAATCTCTGCAGAACAACGACTGGGGAGGGGTTCACTCTGGCCGCTGTTTGGGCCCGTGGTGCTGGAGGTTGGTCCACTCTGACTGTTGCCTGCCCTGGATCTGGCAGTGGTGCTGGAGGGCGTTCCTGTCCAGGACAGGGTTCGACCCCGATATCTAGTTTTGAGACAAGGGCAGGGTGAGGGTTGCTTTCCCTGAGGTTACGGAGGAGGGTGATGGTTCTGTCCTTCTTAGCAGCATTAATTGTGTCCTTCCTTTCCTCCAATGAGAGCTCAGGATGGTTGTTACAGAGCGGGCAGCAACGAGCCTTGATCCCTGGGTTCATGGTTGCCCTGGAGGAGGAGAGGGGGGAGGGGAGAAAATTATTTGTTCCATTTTATCTACCATCTCTCAACCTAGGTAAGCTCCGGCAGAGACCCCCTAGCCTTTGAAACAGCAGCACCGCACAGAGAGCTCCCTTACCTGTCACCGACATGCAGCTGTAGGAACTGATAAAGGCAGAGAACCGTTGCTGTGCCTTTGTTTGCGGCTGATGAGGCACACCTGCTGCCAGTTTCAGGAGGAGTGGTTTCCTATGGTAAAGGCAGACACTCAGATTTACCTAAAATCATGTTAGTTTGAGAGGATAAAATATTACATTTGATGGTGTCTACCTTCCCTCTGAAGTGGTCTGCAAACTCCTCACACAGGGTGCAGGGTCTATACATACAGCCCGCTTCCAGCCACTCTTTCTTCTGCGTGCTGCCATGGCCAGGGCGAGGAACAGAAGAACATCATCAGCCATCTTCCTTCACTGGCAGAGGAAGGTAGAAGTTTCTTGCAAAAACGCAGTCCAATGGAACCCAAAGACCAGGCGAATCTTACACATTGATAAACAAAGACGCTGTTTATTCCCAGAGCCTGAGAAAACCCTCATCTGACCGAGCAAACGTCCGACCATGTCTTTTCCCTGACCAAAAATCGTCGCGTTAGGACCGCTTGAATCTGTAAACATGTGTAATTCATTCCTTCAGATTATGAGACTGAAAAAGATATTTGGCTATCAAAATACTTCCTGGAAACCCAGGTGGTGCCCCAAAAATATGAATAGGTTATGGCTTCGTATTCCGGCCCAGGGCCTTTCTGCATGGAGTTTGCATGTTCTCCCTGTGCATGCGTGGGTTCCCTCCAGGTTCTCCGGCTTCCTCCCACAGTCCAAAAACATGACTGTCAGGTTAATTGATCACTCTAAATTGTCCGTGGGTGTGTGCGTGCATGGTTGTTTGTCCTGCCTGTCTCTATGTGGCCCTGTGATGGACTGGCAACCTGTCCAGGGTGTACCCCGCCTCTCGCCCGTTGACAGCTGGAGATAGGCACCAGCCGGCCCCCAACCCCTGGAGGACTAAGCGGTTCAGAAAATGGATAGATGGATGGACTCCCATAAGAAGTCCTTTGACTATTAATAGCCGAATAGCTGCATTCTTGGAAATATCCGCAAGAAATATGATTAGGAATGTTGTCAATAGTGGAAAACAGAATTTTGGGATTATTTTTATTCTCTCAGACAATTCTGGAAAGCATGCATTTCTTACAGTGTTATTGTATGATTTGAGATGTTCTATGTATAGCTGAGGATTTATTGTGATTTTGTTTTCCTCTATTTCCTTTCTGTCACCCTGCAGCTCCTCTTCAATTTTTAAGGTCTTCATTTTTCCATGGTCTTTTACGTTTTTAACATGTGTTTACAACTTTAATTGGAGCCAGCAGGTCAAGAGCAGATTGAAGCCTACTGTTAAAATCATTCACAATAAAATCCCAGGGGGCAGGTAAAGGAGGAAACTTTAAAAAAAAAAAACTGCCCCCACTTCAGGGGTTAGATGACTTTTCCTGACAAGCCAAGTCAACAACAGAGGACACACTAGTGGACAGGCCGTACGTGATGACCAAGTCCAGGGTGTATCCTCTGTTTTGAGTTGGCTGCATGACATGATGACTCAAATCTATGTAATTCAAAGTATTTCAAAAATCTGTTAATAAAGGATCTAAAAGTTTATCTATATGTAGATTAAAATCACCAGCTAAAATGATCCTTTCATAAGAGTTGTGAAAAATTGATAAAAACTCTGAAAATTCTTGAATAAAAAGTGCACTTTTTTTCGGAGGCCTGTAAACTGTAACATAAAATTTGAGGAGTGCTAAAAATAGAGGCAGTATATTCAAAAGTGGTAAAATGATCAAGTAAAACAGGTTTGGCGGAAAGGGTTGATGAACTTATAAAAGCAATTCCACCTCCCCTCTGGCTACTCCTCATTGAATAAGAAAAGTAGAAATTTGGTGGGGAGGCCTCTGTCAGAACAGCAGGGGCATCTGCACTTAGCCTTGTTTTCGTTAAAAATAAACACTGAAATGTATGGTCTAAAATCAAAAAATTATGATTAAAGTTTTAGTCAGCAGAGAGTGAACATTTAAACGTGCCATATTAATAGTGGTTGGAGATGGAGTGACTATATGATTTACTGGAGGTGGGATTTGTAGTAACTGTTTGAGATTATTTGAGTTTCATTTGTTCAGTTTATGATTAGTTCGCTCTCTGCTGATAATAGCAGGTATGAATGAAGTGGGGCAAGGGCCGATATCTGAGTTACTGATAAAATCAGGACTGAGTTTATAGGAACAGGGACCAGCTGCAAATCAGAATGTGATGGGAGGGGCAGAGATGCCAGGAGCAGCTGGGGCCGGTGTGGTGGGCAGGGGTGGACGAGGGTATGCAAGGGTTAATGCCAGGATGTGCGTACTTTGTCTGATCAGATGTACTCCATCGGCCCCAAAGAATTAACTCCTGCCCCAATAAAAATGTTAAAATTTTCTATAAAACCAAGGTTATGCATTGTGGTGGCAGAGGAAAGCCAGGTGTTCAGAGATAGAAGCCTACTAAAACAATCTATTCCACTGCCGATGGTGGGAGTGGGGTCATAGATAAAAACAGATAGGTGTTTGTCGTTTAAAAGATTAAACAAATTAATAAAATCCCGCTTTAGGAGCTCACACAGCTGTTTACGAAGGTCGTTGGTTCAGCATTAATTATAACTTTACTCACAGTAGAGTGGCGTTGAATGGCGTCCAGGATCTGTTCATCAATGTCCTTACTGTAGACCCAGGAAAACAAAGGAATTTGCTGAGCACTGTTGGCAGCGGCAAAAGTCCTGCTGAAGAGGATGTCCACGTCGCGTTCTTGGTCCTGGATTTGGTGGAGCATAGACCTCCTCTGCTCCAATTCCAAGATTTCCTTAGTTAGCCTGACGCAGCCTTCACACACGGGGCTACAGATAGAAAGAGTAGAATTCTTCAAATATTTGGGAATTTTGTTTGATAAACGATTAACCTGGACAACGTATATCCAAAGATTATTTGCAAATGCAAGAAAGTGTATAATGTGATGCATGGAGTTGAATAGGGAGCAAGAAGACCTGCTTTAAAAGCCATTTATACAGGGCTGATGATATCAGTATTTGATTATGGGTGTGTAGTGTATGGGTCTGCTGCTAAAATTTCACTTAAAAAATTAGATGTCATACAAAATCACGGTTTGAAGCTAAACTGTGGGTCAATTAAGAAAACGCCAGTGGCAGCAGTCCAGGTAGAAATGGGTGAGATGCTATTTTATATTTAATCCAAAATCCATTCTTTGACCAAAATCCAATCTTTGTGTACATTTATTTCTCTTTTTATCTGTACTGTATTTTATTTTGTGGGGAAACTTTTATTTTCTTACTCCCTATTGGTTGTCACTTCCGTGTGGCACTGCTTTCCTCAGTTCGCGCTGAGCTGCGCTGGGGAGAGGTGTCTGTGAGGATGCCTGTGTTACCAAAGTGCTGTGCTTAAAATATTCTTGTTTGAAACAGAATAAACCTGCCATAACAACTGTGGGGGTTCCTGTCTGCCGGTCCCTTGGTCTACAACACACATCGCAGAGACAGGAGAGGTCGGCTACACTGAGATGATTTTGGAATAGTATACATGTCATGAATTTCTTACTGCGTTATTGTAGGATTTGAGAAGTCCTGAATATATTTGATAGTTTATCATGATTTTATTTTTTCTGTGAAGTTTAGTGTTGAAGTTTTAGTTAGTTATTTTCTTTACTTAGTTTAAATGGTCATTTTAGTTAGTTCTTGGTGTTTCTGTTTTGCTTTAGGACTAATGTTTTGCTTTTGGCAGTTCTTTGTTTCCATATTTTCCCCCTTCCTCCTCTTAGATGTTTTCACCTTTCTGTTTTATTTTGTTTTACCTTTTATTTATGTTTCCTTGTTCATCAGTCTTTGTTAGTTCTTTATTCTCTGATTATATATTTCCTCTTAGATATCTTTAGTTAGTTTCTAGTTTCTTATTTAGGATTGTTTTCTGTTTCCTTCATGTTTCCTCCTCTCCATTGCTCTTCCCAGCCCAGCAAATTCCTTTGTCCGTTCCAGAAAGCAGGTTATGTGATATAACCGAATAAATTTGAGGGAAAGTTGTGGATAACCTCAACTTTCGGTTCCAAAAATGGAGGTATCTTTGAAGATATGTTAGTAACCAAAGCAACTTAATCTCTGAACATAACCTGGTCCAGAGCAGGTTATGTTCTGGGTAAGTTTGTTCCAGAGAGTTTCTGAGCATGTTGTGAACTTTTAAATGATGATCCTTTGGATGTGGAAGCACTGATTATACTATATTTTGTCAAAATAACATCAATTTTGTCAACCAGAAACTGTAGGAGAAAGCCCATTACATATTACAAACAATCAAAAACTAGCCTATTTCACAATCATATTAGTAACATGTAAGAGTATTTCAAATAAGATTACATAACACATTATATACAGCTAAATAAAATAATTCTGCATTGCAAAATAATTACTACTGCCAAATGCATTAAAATGCCATCAACTGGCAACAATGTTTTTTTAATTGGAAAATATTAGTATATTTTGTAAACTTCCATTTAACAAATACCAGGAGTAGGTTGATTAACCACATTCTTATCAGGTGTTCTGGAACCGACATACTCTGGCTAAGCAAGTTTTGGTTGATTAACCAAGACTTCACGGTTTACCACATGGTAAGTCGGCCAAGCTTTCTGGAACAGGCTTGTTGATTCCGTCCAAATCCTTAATAAATGCATTGAGCAAATTAACATCTGGATGTCCCATAATTTCCTCCAACTGAAGAAAAAACAAAACTGAAGTACTTATCTTCGGACGCAAAAAAGATTGATAAAATATCAGCACACAACTTCAGTTGGTCCAACTAGAAACTACTGACCAGGCCAGAATTTAAGGTGTAATAATGGACTCAGACCTGAACCTCCAGGGTCATATAAAGGCATTAACAAGGTGAGCTTTCTATTACCTGAGGAACATTTCTAGGATTAAAGGACTGAGACCAGGAAAAACTATCCATGCATTTATCTCTAGCCGCCTTGATTACTGTAACAGTATCTTAACAGGTCTGTCTAAAAAATCAATCAGCCAGGTGTAGCTGATCCAGAACCCTGCTGCTGGTGTTCTCTAAAACACTAAACCAGGAAAGCAGAATACATCACTCCAATTCTAAAGTCCTTAGACTGGCTCCCAGTAGCTAGGAGAATAGACTTCAAAGTGATTTTATTACTCTATAAAGCATTAAATGGGTTAGCAACAGAGAACATTAGAGATCCTTTATCTTGGTACAAACCATCCAGATCACTCAGGTCCTCCAGCTCTAATCTACTGATCGTCCCTACAATCAGAACCAATCATAGATACGCAGCTTTTAGTGTCTATGCTCCCCATTTATGGAACAAACTGCCGGACGAATGCAAAATAAAAATATACCTATTTAGAAATGCCTATGAGTAACCCATACTATTATTGCCAATACTACTATTAAATGTTTTTATCCTAAATTGTTGTTGTTAATCAAATGCCATTGTTTGTTTTATGAATGTTCTTTTATGCTTCCTCTTATTGATTTTAAGTTTTAATTTTCACATTTCTGTAATCTTGTAAAGCACCATGAATTGCCTTGTGTTGAAAGTGTGCTATACAAATAAAATTGCCTTGCCCTGAAAGCCGTAAAATAGCATGATATAGTTCCTTTAAGTTTGCTGAGGAGAAATGAGGTAGGATTTGAACCAGTCGAGTGCCGTACCAGAGTCCGACCCAGCTTTCTAGACGTTCCAATAATAAAACTCCAAAAACTTGATTTTGCATGATACAGGCCCTTTAAGCTCCCAGGTTCTGCAAACACATTGCTAATATGTTATCATTGCTCCTTGGTCATGTATGGAAGCATATGTGTAACATAAATCAAATTAAAATGAATTAGCAGAAATGCTTTTTCATTTTCAAACTCTAGCTGCTATTTTTGTCTCATAAATAAAATCAAAAATAAATAATTCAAACTGCTTTTTCATTTTCATATTCAGCATTGCTCATTCTGTAACTTAATTAAAATGAAAAAGAAATAGGAATTTAAGACTTTGTTTTCAAATAGCTACCTAGCTAAATTGTTACAAAATTCAGCTGGAAATGTCAAATTTGAAAATTAAAATGCTTTTGCAGAAATGCTTTTTCATTTTCTGAATGCCAATGCAACAACTGACTCGTACAAAAAATGAAAAAGAAATTATCGAAACTACTTTTCAATTTCCAAATTTAGCGTTGCTCAATCCGTAACTTAATTAAAATGAAAAGGGAAAATTCTATTGTTTTTTCGTTTTCATGCAGAAAAAAGTGTAACATAATTTAAAGTGGATTCACAATCCCACACGGCGCAGGGGATTAACGTCAGCGTTGGTGCCTCTCAGCAGGCACAACTGAAGAAACATGCAGGCCGTGTCTCTCCCGGCACGAGAAATCCCTCATGGCAGGTCTTCAGAGGGCTTCTCTCATGGCATCAACGCCTGGAATGATGGTAAATTAAGCGTGTTTCCTTATGTATTTAGTTCGTATACTGTTGGAATTGCTATTACACTATAATTAATAATAATATAATAATAATATATAATTATTTTAGGCTTGATAACTTCGCCTGAATTAAAGCTAAGCTACAAGAGGCACGGTAAACATTACCAAAGCACCCGATCTGGTAAATATCTGTTAGAGTGACGTAAAGTGGCGCAGTGGTTAGCACTGTTGCCTTATAGCAAGAAGGTTGTGGGTTCGTATCCCGGCCCAGGGCCTCCCATGCATGGAGTTTGCATGTTCTCCCTGCGCATGCGTGGGTTCCCTCCGGCTGCCTCCCACGGTTGTTGGTTGTCCCGTCTGTCTCTATGTGTGGCCCTATGATGGAATGGTGACATGCCTCTTGCCCGTTGACAGCTGGAGATAGGCACCAGCCCCCACACGACCCCTTGAGCAACAAGCGGTTCAGAAAATGGATGGATGAGCTCTGCTAATGTTGAAACATGCAGACGCTCAGATCACACAGCATCCACGTTTACCCCTGTTGTGTTGTAGAAATGAAAATCAACTAAAGATTTGTCCAAACCAACTTCTTCCAATTTTATCTTTAAAACTACTATTTCATATGTCATGAATCATGAATCATAATCTGCTACGGGAAGGACTTTGTCAGATTTGGATTTTTTCTAATTAAACTTTTTGTCATGTAATTTTTGTTCTTCTAGAAGAAATACTCACCTCCTTACTGGATCAAAGAATTTGCTAATTGTAGCATGGAAGTAGAATAAATGCAGTTCACCTTGTGCTTACAATGCAGTTTTAACAACCTTCAAACATGACAGAACCTGTGATCTCAGTAAACTGTAGTTCCTCTTGTGTTCTGTCTTAAAAACTAGTCTTGCTTTCACAGGTTAACACAGTTGCCTGTTTCCCCTCTTTGCTTGTTTTCTGTCCCTGTTTTTAGTAAAATTTCTGAGAAGACCTGAATAAAAAAAAATAATTCCACACGTGTACTACATATATAATATTTAGCTACTCAGGTTAATGTACAATTCCTTAAAGATTTTGTCGTTTTTTTTTTTTTTTTTTTTTTGGGGGGGGGGGGGGGGGGGGGGTTGTAGTCTGTGTTTATTTATTTATTCTGTTTCAGACATGATACAGCAAAGGGAGGCTGATGACTCTGTTACTTTGCTGAATCCTGGAACTGTATTCTAAATACTTGGAATACCTTCCGTAAAAAACGGCATTTAAGTATATTAAATTTCATAAAATTCGCTGGTAGCAACTCCCGCAGGAAAACAGAGGGCATATTAATCTTGTTAATAATATTAATAAATATTATGTACTGACAGGGAAAAAAAAGTATTTAATTATTTTTGGCACAACACTGCTACCTCTCAGTGGCCAAAAACCAAACAAACAAACAAACTGGTTTTTAATAGTAATATCTCTTTACATTTTATGAGATTTTATATTTACTCATTTGAAATGAAGTTAACCTGTTTTGCAGGCACAACCAATTAGGCTATTTGCGACTTTCTGTTATAAAAATGCAAAGTATTGTAAACTGACGTTCACTGCACTCCAAATGGGAAGCTGTTGTACTTGTAGGCATAATTTTTAGGAAAGCCATCACAACAACATATAATCAAGCTAGCATCCTGCCGGATACAACCAATATACAATAATAGACATACAAAAAACAGTGGTAGAGGATTTTGTTTTGTTTTTGTACATTGTTGCAGCATCTTTTTTTTTTTTTTTGACTTTCACATACTTTGAAAGGCTGACTAGCACGATGCTTTGTTTCAAGTTCGCTGTTGACAATGTCGATGTGCAGCGTAACTTCTTGAGACCCGCCAGAAAAGTTTACACAAATTTTTCCACCTGGATCGTCACTAACCTTTGCAAACAATATTTTAGTAGGTAATACGAATTGTGTCACTTTATTCATTCATGCTGAATTACTGCTGCTCCAGCAATACTTAGTACTTTTACACCAGAAGCACTGCTGTTATGGAAATCTTTATTGCAAACTATTCATTACTCACAGTTCCAAGATAAAGATACCCCCCACTCTCAGCTGTTCCTTCGTCCACTCAGAGATGTAGAAGGTCCAAGATGGGCTGGCGAGTCGGTCCGGTGGCCAATCCACATGTTGGGATTTCTGAACGCCAGCCCTGCAGGAGTGAGGTCATAGTGAGAGAGGGAGAGTGTCCTTATCATCCAAAGTGCACGTGTGTCGCACTATTTCCAGTCCGGGTGTAGTTTTCCTTCCCTGGGAAAAAGGCATGTGGGAGGGGGACCAGCACAGTTGGGGAATGCTGGTGTCATCCATACTTAGGACTCTTTTATACTTTCATATATTCATGGGTCAGACCCAACATCCATCCATCCATCCATCCATTTTCTTAACCGCTTATCCAATTCAGGGTCACGGGGGAGCTGGAGCCTATCCCAGCAATTATCAGGCGTTAGGCAGGGTACACTCTGAACAGGACGCCAGTCTGTTGCAGGGCCAACACAGAGAGACAGACAACCATTCACACTCACATTCATTCCTAGGGACAATTTTAGAGTGATCAATTCACCTATCATGCATGTTTTTGGACTGTGGGAGGAAGCCGGAGTACCCTGAGAGAACCCACGCATACACGGGGAGAACATGCAAACTCCATGCAGAAAGACCCTGGGCGGGATACGAACCCACGACCTTTCTGCTGCAAGGCAACAGCGCTAACCACTGCGCCACCGTGCAGCCCCAGACCCAGACCCAACATTTATATATAAATATATATATATATATAGTATATATATATAATAGTATAAATATATATATATATATATATATATATATATATATATAAAATATTATATATATATATATATATATGATATAATATATGATAATATAATATATGATATAATATATAATATATATATATATATATATATATTGTGTGTGTGATCAGCCGTTTTCATTCTAATTGGGTGAGCCACCTTTTCTACTTTAGGAGTCTGTGCCGGCTATAATTGTTACAATAGTATACTAGTTGATCAGTCCGATGAGTCACTTGAAATACTGTGAGCTTTTTATCATTTAAAATAAAATAGCAAGACCAGTTAGTGGAAGAATAAAAAACTGAGCTTTTTGCGAGACTAGTTAATGAATTAATGCTGTGAGATTACTATCGAATCAGCTTGTCAAGGAGGTATTATAAACGAATAAATATGGGTAATGTAGAAGAAAAAGGTGGTTCCTCCCAAGGGGCCCTGAAATTTGTTTTATAAATCATGTAAATAAAAAACATACAAAAAAACACATAATGTAACATAATTTATAGTGGTAATATTTGTAATTATCTACCCTGTAAATGTGAATACAGCAAGTGATACTGAAAGAAAAGAATTTAAAGTGCAAAGATATTCTAAATGGATAAGATTGATGGATGTCTGAAATAGTGGGAAGCAGAAAGTGAGAAATAAGACAGACAAGTCTGTCAGCAGGTGCTCACTGCTCAGAAAGCAGACGATGGAAAAGAGGAAAAAAACTCTAAAAGAACACAGAGACCGATAAGCCTCCTGAGAAGAAAAAAAACCCTGATACTGTCTGGACTTGGACCTTGGAGGGCTGCTGCTGACCTGACCCCTGGACTCCACCTCTCCTACATATCAACCACACCATGAACAACCTATCGCACCAGCGCCCCTACACCAAGCTTTAAGCCCCCCCGCCCCTCTAACTGGGATGCCTCCCACTCTACAAAATCAACGTCCGCAGAACCCAGAGACTGAATCCCACCAAAAAAGAGAATTATTTGTCCCCCGCCTCAGCCAGCACTGCTCAGTCTCCAACCCTGCTGCAACCCCCCCCCCCTTCAGCAGCCCTGGAATGCGTGCTGCCACACCTTGCTGAGGCCATTTCCTACATCGTGTGGACTGACACTAATGTCTGTTTGGCAGAGGTGCCTCGTCATGCACGTCACACGCTGCTCAGGAGAGCAGAAACTGTCACCCAAGAAGAAAAGAGACAAAAAGACACTGTCCACAGAGCACAGCTGACTCACAATGGTTGCAGCCCCACCAAGTGCCAGTCCCCAGAACCAGGACGGCTCTGGCTCCAGTTTCTAATGCAGTGGGACCGGACATTGTATCCGCTCCTGTCCAAGACAAGATTTTACAGCTCTAAGGAAGAGGCAGAGGAAGAGGAGGGCGTGGCAGAGGCAATTTCCACCGGGCATCACTTCTTCCACAACCCTCATCCGGATTAAATGGGAAGCGAGGTGGAGTTTCGCTTGGAAGGGGAAGCAGCGGCCTCTACCAGCACCTGTAACTGAGGTCACACACACACACACACCCACACACACACTACACAACCTGTTACACACAACTTTTTCAGTTCCCCACTAAGGAAGAGAACTCAGACTGGTACTGTACTACTTGTCATGAATGTTAAAGATGAAAATTCCTGTTTAATCTGCAACTGACAGCTCAGATGATACTTCTAACACTGTGTTTATGTAATCTGATCATCTGTATTATGTTACATGTGTTACGCCTGTAAATGACATTTAAATGACACATTAATGATGTTCCCCTGACTCACGGTGTGTTTTAGACCCATGATTTATTACCCCTGGAGCTGCAATAAACTAGCAGCCAACATACCTCTGACTGAAGTGCCCCTGAAATATCAGCCACTTCTCCCCAGTTACTGCAGTACTTGCCCACACCTAATTATCACAAGCACTATTTTTCTTTAATCTCTTAGGTCACTACAAAAGTTATTAAATTCATTAAGGGCTCAAAATTAGGGCTCAAAAAATTTCTTTTTTACCAAACATTTGTCAGACATTCGTTATCAGGTTACAGACGCCCTTCCCTGCCATGCAGAAGATCCTGCTGACTACCCAAACAGCAGTGAAACTGGCTGAGCACACCACCTGCAATCTGTTCTACTACTGCTACACGTAGCGTGCCAAGCTACCAGCTCATCAGATCATGGAGACGAACCATCCCTGGCATCCCTTCCGCATCCATGGGCGGTCACGTTACCAATCCTCTTATGGCCAGCTGTCCAGCAGAGTGATGCCCTGATCTCTACTCCTGCCCTGATGTCATAACTCCAGCTCTGCCATCCATGCAATCGAGTGCTTCCCTGCTGAGAAAGAAAAGAGATGCTAGCCCTCCATCTGCTACTTCATTGTGTGGGAATAAACAAGGAGCTGATGTTATATGTCTTCCAGAAGGAGCAGTAACCACCACATGTATTCAACTCAGCATCATGTCCATCGAAGGAGTGACAGCATCCAGCTTTGCTGATTACCCAATGTATCTTTTATTGTTAAGTGGAGGCCTGGAATGGTCTGCACTTGTGGCTAACCCCCCAGATTATGATTGAAGCTCATATACAACTCATCCAGACGCCAAACACCTCCGACCCCTGCAGCAAATGACAATTAAGAAAACATCCGTAATCCTCAAAGTTAACCTCACCAAAGCCAACATCAGACCTGATTACATATTACTGGACAATGCCTGCGTGAATCTCACACTGTATGCATGGTTAAGTGGAACTGATCAAAAAATTTATGACATTACACTTTGTCAGGAACCAAGAAATACAACTTTTTGCTCTTGAGGCAGAACTACGATCTCAATCTATAGGCGTCACAACTACTGATGAAATGTTTGAAATGACTACTGGATTTTTGGGAGAGACTAATAACTTTCCGCTTATGGCACAAAAAACTGATGAAACTGTGGATGGGAACTGTGTCCACTGTTAAGAGTTATGCCAACTCTTTCCTTTTTACTCAGAATATTGTTATTAAAGTTTAAGCAGAGTTGTAAAAGTTAACACAACAAACAAAAAAGATATACAGAACCCTTCCCCCCAGGAGGGATCCACCACAGCATAATCTCATCCATCAAAGGCACCATAAATACAAACACATTCAGCAAGGCTTCACAGAGTGGAACAAACATGAATGGGTTAAAACATTAATGCCTCGTAAATGTATGTGTACTGATATTTTCATAAACCTATCTTGTTCTCCAAATTTGTTTACAACTCTAACCATAAGCTCAAATATGTTAGCCACAGGAGAACTCAATACAGTCCTGTCCATGTTTCATAAGGTAAAGCTGCCAAAGTTAAACAGGTGGAATGTCTTTAATTTCGAGTCTTGAAAAATGTACCAGGAAGGAACCCCACATTTTTTTTAATCTAGATATTTGATTTTGGATTGAGCAATAAATCTTTTTGAGGTTGAGACACAACATGATGTCAGAAACCCACTGGGCAGGAGTGGGCGGGACAGAATCTTTCCACCTCACCAGGATAGCACGCCTCGCCTGTTTTCATCGACTGCACCAAAAACTGCAAGAGTGGGGTTAGGGGACAACTTCAGGCCGGTGATGTTATTCAATGTGTGCAAGATATCTTCCCAGAATGCCGTCAAAGCTGGACAAGACCAAAACATGTGGGTAAGATTAGACTGGTCGGATCTGCATCTGTTACACTGGGGATCCAAACCTGGATAGATCCTAGCTAATTTGGATTTAGATAAGTAGCCTCTATGAACAACTTTGAATTGCAGTATTGAGAGTCAGGCACAAAATGAATTAGAATTAACCAGGATGAGGACGGAGCTCCACACATTGTCTAATATAGTGCCACCCAACTCTCCTTCCCATGTAAATTTCAGGTCCTCAGAGAGGACTGGGGTTGCACGGCATAGTTTGTTGTAGATCCGGAAGATTGTGCCTTTGCCAGGCTGTAATTTCAGGAGCTCATCCATCAAGTCAGCAGATTGAGCATCTGGGAAGATAGTGATTTAGGATTGCAAGAAGTTTCTAAGTTGTAAGTATCTGAAAGAGTGGGGTTTTGGGAGAGCATATTTTACTGACAGCTGTTCGAAAGTGGCAGGGCTATTAGATACAAACAGATAACTAAAGTGAAGGATACCTACATTCTGCCAGGTTTGAAAGGTGGGATCCTGAATTGAGGGCAGGAACAGATGATTTGATAGATTGGGGCTTTCAAGAGAGAAGTTGTTAAGATTAAAGTGTTTCTGGAACTGAGCCCAAACCTTGAGAGACTGTTGGATAATCGGATTAGATATGATGTTATTGATGGACAGGGGAAGAGGAGTGCCTAGAAAAGAGGCCAGAGAAATACCCTGAGTTGACTCCAATTCTATTGCCAGCCAGGACCCGGGGCCTACATTCTCTCCAGGCTTCAGCCAGTAAGTTAGGGAACGGATGTTTGCTGCCCAATAATAAAAACAGAAGTTGAGAAGTCCAAGACCTCCCACACTTTTGTGTTTCGGTAGGTGTAATTTCGACACTTTGGGTTTTTTCCCCTTCCAAATATAGGAAGAAATTTGAGAGTAAAGAGTTGTAAAAAAAAGATTTAGGGATGAAAATGGGTATAGATTGGAATGGGTATAAGAATTTAGGGAGAACATTCATTTTTATAGAATTAATGTGACCGACCAAAATTGTCAAGGTCAAGATCAGGTTTATATATAGAGCACATTTAAAACAACCGCCGCTCCCCAAAGTGCTTTACAGAGTCAAAACACAATAAAACATACTAAAACAAAGAATAAAAATACACAATGAAAATCGATTTAAAACAAGTAAACTGCTTACACAAAAAAAACCAAGAGTCACAGGACAGAAGTCATCAGCAAAAGAAATCTCAGCTTGTGTTGAATGCCAGTTTAAACAGATGGGTCTTCAGAAGAGACTTAAAAATATTCAAAGACTGAGCTAGCTTAATGCTCAGGGGTAGACTGTTCCAGAGTCTGGGACCCGCAACAGCAAAAGCTTGGTCACCTCTGGTTTTCAGCCGTGACCTCGGGACATCTAAAATCATTTGAGTAGCCGACCTCAATGTCCTACTTGGGACATGAACAGAGAGAAGCTCTGAAAGGTAGGAGGGGGCCACCCCATTCAAAGATTTAAAAGCCAACAAAAGAACCTTAAAATGAATCCTGTAGCTAACTGGGAGCCAGTGTAAGGAGGCCAGAACAGGAGTTATGTGCTAAAATTTCCGTGAGCCTGAGAGCAAGCGTGCTGCTGCGTTCTGGAGCAGCTGCAGACGATGTATGGAGGCCCGGTCCAAACCAAAATACAGGGAATTGCAGTAGTCCAAACGGCATGAAACAAAGGCATGGACTACCAATCCAAATCAGCTCCCTGTGGCACTCCACAGCTCAGAGGGGCCACATCAGAACTATGGGGGCCCATGTGAACAGAGAAAGAACGTCCCTCTAGATAGGATTTAAACCATTTCAAGGCTGCACCTTTGATGCCCACACAGTCTTTAAGTCGGGAAAGCCGTATTTTATGATCCACAGTATCAAAAGCTGCGGATATGTCTAAAAGCACAAGAACCATGGAATCACCAGAACCCACAGATAAAAGAAGATAATTATAAACTCTTAAAAGGGCAGTTTCGGTGCTGTGGCACATCTTAAAACCAGATTGATTTTTTTCTAAAAGGCTATTGGCTTCCAGGTAGGCTTGAATTTGCACATAAGATAATTTCTCCAGTATCTTGGACATAAAGAGCAACTTTGAGATTGGCCTACAGTTTGACAGCACTTCTGGATCAAGGCTATGTTTCTTTAGCAGGAACTGAACAATGGCATTCTTGAAGGAACTTGGAACACAGCCAGACATCAACGAAGAATTAATAATATTCAATAAATAAGGCCCAATGACGTCAAAACCTTCTTTCAGTATTTTTGGAGGAATACAATCAAGAGGGCAATTTGAGGGTCTTGTCTGATGCACAACATTCAAAAGATCATTGAGTGAGACCGGAAGTGGTCAAAGAATGCAGAACAAACAGGGCTAACAGAGGGGTCAGCAGCAGTGTTTGTCAAAGTTGAATTCCGAGTAGCAACAATCTTGTCAACAAAAAATACAAGAAAACGTTCACATAATGCTTCTGATAGCGTAATACTACTGGTTTCGGTGGGATACACCAGGCGATTCAACAAAGTAAAAAGAACCTGGGGTTTATGCTTATTAGTGGATATCATATTACACATGTATTCAGCTTTAGGAGACTTAACTGCACTCTGATAACTACAAAAGCAGTCTCTTAAGATGCCTAGAGAAACTTGGAGTCTGTCTTTTTTCCACCGCCTCTCTGCACGTCTGCATTCTTGCCTGAGCGCACGAGTTGTGTCATTTAGCCAAGGCTGGGAGGCATTCTTAGGCTTCCTTATTTTAAATGGGGCTATACAATCCAAAATAGTCGAGTACATTCAACTGAACGTACATACAAGCTCATTGACAGTTGAGTGTCAGAGAAATGAATAAGTTAGAAAATTCCTTTATGCTTGACGGGATAATATTGTGCCGCCTGCTTGCAAAGACATACGGCTTAGTCGGAGCATCCGGCAGTTTTTAAGAAAAAAAAAACAGGGAAATGGTCGGATATTAATGTACTGCAAGCATCCTGCGTGCATACATTCAGACCATAAAAAAGGACAAGGTCCAGTGTGTGTCTCTTTTCATGCGTAGGTCCAGTTACCCATTGGGTAAAATTAAATGAGTTCACCACTGTTAAAAAGTATTTGACCAAGGGTTTAGAGTCACAGCAGACATGAATGTTAAAATCACCAACGATAAGCATATGGTCGTATTTAACAACAATTTCTGCCACAAAGTTAGAGAAATCCGTAATAAAAACATTATTAAATTTAGGCGGACGATAGATGAGAGCGCAGATGAAAGGCACACTGCACTGCAACTCAAACAGCTGCAATTCGAAGCTAGAGAAGTTCTTTATCGGATGCTTTCGGCATTTAAGACTGGATCTAAACACAGAAGCTAGGCCTCTGCCTTTGCCGGTGCTGCAAGGAGAGCTTAAAAAATGTACAGTCTGGAGGAAGAAGTTCAGAGTAGGCTGAGCACTCACCAGGACGAAGCCAAGTCTCTGTTAAAAACATCACATCCAAATGCCGGGTCGCAAAGAAGTCATTAAGCACAAATGTCTTATTGGCCAGCGACCTGACATTTAACAGCACTAACTGAAGCGTATCCTCATTTGCCGGAGCATGGGCCCAAGTAAGCCTGCGGAGATTTTCCAGGTTCACACCACGGTGGCAAACGCGGCGTCTCGGACAGGAGCGCCACATCAACGGTGATGACATCAGCTGATCCCCGTCACGAGCTCCAAGGAATGGTATGGCAGCAAGCCATCACTCCCTTAGGTGAAGCGTCGCTGTGTATCCACGATGAGTCCTGATTTTCACCAGAACGCCTCCTCGTTTCCCCCTTCTGCGCGCACGTCTCCTCCTCAAGTTGTGCTCAAGGGTGACCACTGCTGTGTGCTTTGTTTAATAGACTCCAATAACTTAAACAGATTTGCTTTAGCCAGGTGTTCATATTTTTTGTGACTGTAATGCCCAAATAGGTGAACTGCTCTTTTACCACTTTAAAGGGAAAGCCTAACTGATCTAATTGGAGTGCCTCCTTATTTAAGAGAACAAGTTAGCTCTTGGATAGATTTAATTTGTAACCAGAAACCAATCCAAATTTATTGAGGTTTGACAATATCGGCTGCAACGAGATATGGGGGTCAGAGATAAAAAGTAATAAATCGTCTGCGTAAAGGGAAACTTTGTGTACTGTTGGGCCTCTCCGTATACCCCGAATGGTCTTGCTGTTTCTAAACATTATGGCTAAGGGTTCAAAGTCAAATAGCGGGGGGCTAAGAGGGCAACCTTGCCTTGTACCTCAATTGAGGTGGAACGGTTTTGATTTCTGACAGTTTGTGTAAACAGAAGCAGTCGGAGATAGATACATGTAGTTGATCCATGAAGTGAAATTTGGGCCAAATCTAAACTTTTGTAGTACTGCAATTAAAGTCCCATTCCACAAGGTCAAAAGCTTTCTCTAGAGAAAGAATACATTCAAGATTGTCATTTGACGGTGTATACAGGATTTTGAGGAATTGTGTAATGTTGAAGAAAGGGTGCCAATCATTTCTGATTGATCCTCGGCTATAACTGTCAGTAACACCTTTTCCAACCTGTGGGACAAAATTTTAGGCAGAATTTTAAAATCAACATTCAGGAGAGAGATAGGCCTATATGACGCACAATCTAACGGGTCTTTTCCCTTCTTGGGGGAGTGATGACTCGCACCCTCTGCCGCCAATTCCAGCTAGGACAACTGTCTACCGTGTTCCTCCACCACCAGCCAAACATGTTCAAATTTTCCCTCCATTTGGCTAAAGGAGGACTTGAATTCAGCCTTGAGTTCCGCCGCTAGCTCTTCTTTATTTTGGGCTAACAGCCCAGCGATGGTGTCCATTGTCAACTCAGAGGGCGAGTCGTCTTTTTTGCCAGATTTGCTCTTTGAGGTCATTTTTGAGGCAATCAAGTGCGAAGGAGAGGGATATTATTATTCAGAAGATTTGTACAAATTTTAGAAAGGGTAACTGAGGTAGTTTTGAGAAGGACGGAGTTGAGCCGAGGAGCAAGACGTCTACTCTATTAAACAGCCAACTGGAACTGCCAACTCAGCCAACTGGAACCGCCAACTCCTTCTAAACTTAATCTTAGTTGTCTGCTAACCAGCCTTAATACACCCCACGAATGCTCCTTTTGAAAAAATATTTTCCCTGTAACAGATAAAAGAATTGTTCCACTCTAATTCAATTCTGATGTAGCACTAAACAATTTCAACTGTTTTACTAACGCAAATAAATGTAAAATGTCTGTAGGTTCTGTTAATGCCTCTTACTGCAGGTTTAAGTACTCCTGTAAACGTAATTACACCTGTAACTGTGCTTACTGATTTTGACACTCCAGACCAGGAAGCTAATCATCACAGAGCTAAAAGATGAAAAAGGTTGTTGTTGGAAAAAAAATAGTGGTTTACCTAGAAAGAATCACACAGAGGGGTCGGAGACAAATTGCAATCAATTGAGCTCTGCAGAGGGAGATAAAATCAGTTCTACAGAGGGAGACCAGGAGAACACTGTAAGGATAAATGTGATCACGGACAACAAAAAGTTGTAAAATAGGTAACAACTCCAATAATGTAAAAATATAAGAATCATAAAAACCAGACAACAAAATGTTGCGAAATAAGTAGCATCCCAAATTCCAAAAATGTAAAAGGACATACAACAAAGAAATTGCAAAAGTAAGTAGCAATTTCAAAAAGATATTAATGCGAGCTTCACCTAGACATCATCCAATTAATCGCTACATGAATAGTAGTTTATATTAATGGAATCATAAAAAGGTTTTTAAACATGTTAATTACACCACATCTTCTTCATTTCTGTCTTCATCTTCAAACCTCTTCAGAAGCAAATAGAGTGTCCAGAGCTACCCGATATTGCATCAGCATGGTCCTCATTGCCAGTTTTTCAGGATCATTGGCTAGAGGCAAATAAGAGGACTTGCCCTCCGAAATAGAGGTTTGACCACTAGGGGACAGGGATGCTGTTATGCTGGGTTTGAGACCAGAGGCCCTATTGGTCACTCTGTCCTTTGTAGCCCAGACTTCCCCACTGTCCCGTGTCTAGTCCCCTAATTGCCCTTTGCAATTTGCAGTGTGAGATATGTCTCCACGAGGGTCTCTCAGCGATTTTCACAGCCGTGGGCGTGAAAGGGCTTTCCCAGCGGGGTTTCCAGCGAGGGCTTGTCCATTTCTTCATTTTAATCACCTGGATGAATACCCAGTCTCTAGGTTTGATTGGCTTTTCAGGATCGTGCAAAACAAAAGGAGAGGTAGGCAGATTGTGTGTGCTTTGCACTTTTTTTTTTAGGATAATTTTTGGAAATTAGCCTGCCTTGGGTCTCAAATTCCCTCGTGGGTTGTGTTTCATAAAATTTTATAAGTGAAAGCAAACCAAAATTGTGAATCTGGGTGCACTGGAATGCTAAAAAAGGCATTACCGAGTTCCACTACTGTGAAAAACTTCCTAGTGGGACTCAGATAGTTTAACAGAGTGTATGGATCAGGCACATTAGGCGCTCTGGTCTGGACAGCTGAATTCACCATTCTCATGTCTTGAACCATATGCCAGCTTTTCCCATCAGCCTTTTTAACTGGCCAGATTGAGGTGTTACATGGTGAATCAGGACATTTTCTTATGACACCTGCTGTTATTAATCACTCAATTACTGGTTGAATTCCTAACTCTGCTTCTGAAGGGAGGGGATATTGTCTTACTCTGGGTCTAAAATGTGATTTAGCAGTTATTTGGACGGGAGCAATAGATGACAGTAGGCCCACGTCAGTGGGGCTTGTAGACCATAATGTTTTAGGGACTTCTTTGAGTGGCTTTTCTTCCTCTTCAGTCAATAAGATGATTTCTGCTTCTGGTCATTCTAGTGGTGTTACTTAAGTAGTGCAGTGGAGTGGCATGATAAGGGGCAGCCTATATAAACCTGTGGATTCACTGTATTGCCAACAATCTTTATTTTCTTGCAAAGCTTTATAATCTGTGGCGTTATTTGCTCTTCACACCATACATCCCAAATCTTTTCAACGTGATTTACTGCTTTTTGTCTGAGATATATGTGGATCTGTAGGCAAATCAAAGAATGGTTTAAGGCTGGTAGTCAGTATTACTGAGGCAGCTGAATCAGATTTTCCATCAGTAATGATGTGTGAGGTGAACACTAAAGCAGGTGAGAGTTGTATGAAATAGTCTTGGAACTTGGGATCAGGTTCAGGCCTCAGAGCCATAGTCACTTGTAACTGTGATGTAGGCATTCTTTGTTTGTCGGGGTCAGGAACTACCTTCAAAGCTGTGTCCATCATTGTTGTGTCTTTAAGGTTTTCTTTCAGTTCAACTCGTAAAGAGTAGTACAGACCTAGTCCCTGTGGTTGTATTTAGGTAAATGTCATCATTTCCTTTTCTCACAGCTCTCATGCCGTCTCCCACTGGGATAATTGAGATATTTAGGGCTGACATTAAGTCTCTGCCCAAAACATTGAGCGGACATTGTGGTGAAATGACTTGAGTTTTTAGAACTAAACCCAGTTTTTGGATCTGTTATTAACACTGGTTTAGATAAAAATGAGCGTGTAGTAGCACCATCTGCTGATTACACCAAAATGCTTTCTGCATTCGCCCTCTGCCCCTTCCTCGGCCTCTGCTACATTCATTTGAAATGTGGCCTACTTCCCCGCAGGTCCAACACGTGGGGGCAGGCTCACCACCTTGATGTCTCCATGAACCCTGGGGTGTGTGATCATGTGTATTCCTTCGTGTTCTAAACCCTCTCCCTCTGTTGTAGTTGTCACTTTGATAATAAACTTCCTCCTCATCGTCTTCTACCTGGGTGTGAAATACTTGTGTGTCTGAGCCTGTAGGTTTTGGTTTCCTCCCCTTTCTTTCCATGACACCTTCTGCTAAACGTGCATTGACCATAAGGGTGGTAAGCTCGCATGTTTCCCAGGTCAGAAGGTGATTTTTGATCCAATTAGTGATGTGGGGTGGAAACTATGTAGCAAGCCATTACACAAATGCCGCATATATGGGCTATCATCACCAGCTTCTTTAGTAAGGCCACTATGAATATTGTGCTCCTTTTGGTATCTGAATTTGAAATAAATCATCTACAGTTTCCCCAGGCTTCTGTTTTATGGAGGCCATATGCCCATAATCTGGTTTCTTTTTTAACTGTGCATGAACTTGATTTGCTACTGCATCGAATTGTTCCTTTAGTGTTCCCTGGAAATGGTTCTGAAATTGCAACACAACTCCGGCATCATCTCTTCCTGTGTAATTTCCTGCTATACGGTGCTAGTCTTTCCCCAACGATGCAGCCATAGCCTGTCCTCATTCATGACGGTTTAACCAGTATGATTTGACCACATCAACCATGTCCTCTGTCCATTTTTCTGGATCCTCCTTTTGGCTAGTGATTTGTTCTACAACCTCTTTAACATCTTTAAGTGACCATGGTCTAAAAACATATCTCGGAGTGCCATCCGCAAAGGGTACTTAGACCATAAGATTAACATGTATTGAGTCCTCTGGTTCACTCTCATCAGACTTATCCTTATTTTTAATTCTAAGCCTTTGCTTTATTGAGGTACCATCTGCTTTTTCTTCAATTGTAAATTGATGTTTTGAAACACGAGGATATAGGTCTCCTGGGGGTGCTATTGGGGGCGCATAAGAATCTCCAACAGCCCCAGGGGGTTCTGTCTGGGTTGCATAAGGAGGAGGACACAGTGTGAGTACATCATTGAGCTTTTTCATAACAAAAGCCCCCTCTGTAGATCCTTTTTGCTCTTTTTTCTTTTTTAAATTGTGCTTCCTCTGCTCTGTTTCATCAGCCCACAGACGGGCGATTCTCAACTCTGTCTGTTTTCGTTCCTTCTTTTTCCCCTTTACAAGGAGTGTTTTTGCTTCGAGAACACATACTAATTGTTTTCACTGATTTCCTTTTAACTTCCCATCTATTTTAAACTTTTTGCGCGATTTTGTCAGAAACTGAAGATTGGGTCCTTTTTATGCATATACTTTGAATCTCCCTCTAATTTGTCGATAGAAACATGGTTTCCCATCTTTGTGTTGTGTTTATATAACTTTTAATGGATTGTATTAATTAGTCTGGTAAAGTCTGGTGTTAGAATACCAAAATAGTTCTAGGAGGAATGAAAAAGCAAATACTATTAAATTAGTCTGTCGATGAGTTAAAGTTAGTAATTTATTCTTTAATTAATAAAAAAAAATTTGGTCATTTATTTGAGATTTTTAATTCTAATCAACTTCTGCTAAAACTGGATCGTATAGGTTTTTCCTCTAAGTGTCTCTTTTGTGCAACTAGATTAAACTGTTTTATGGCTTTTCTAATTTAAGGATGTGTTTTGTGTAACCTATAAATCCGCACAGAACCTAATCCATTACAACCTTTATTTTCGAGGTGGACAGGTTCGCAAACCTGGTCCGTTACACCCTCGCTGTAATAATTAACGTATTAATCACTTAAGGATCAACACCTGATATTCTATCAGAGAGGCTAAAGCGTCCTTTAGGCCCAAACAGCAGAATATACCTTGACTATCTTTTTTAAATGTAAAGGTGCACAAAAAAGACGTACTCACAATCTCCCCCCGTACGAGTAATTTAGACCGAATCGATCGAACGGGAGCACGTACAGGAGGTCCTCATGGAAGTTTATGCAGCTGGCCAGTAAGCAATTCGGCGATCCTTCGACGAAGATCACCGGCGGTAGCGCTCCGTACGTCGGGTTTCGGCACCAAAATGTTGGATAAAAAATTGTTGTTTAGCTAGAAAGAATCACACACAGGGGTTGGAGAGAAATTGCAATCAATTGAGCTCTGCAGAGGGAGGCAGTTTCTCTTTATTTTGTCACAGTTCATTAACATATTAAAGAACAGGATGTCCTGCAAAGGAGCATATGACTGAAATCAAATGACATTTCAATAGTACATTTGAACTATGTGATAAAATAATAATACAACATTATTATTTTACCTAACAGTTGGGTTTGTCCTATTTTTGATGAGCAATGCTGTTCATCTATTCCAAACAACACAGCTTGGATTGTTTTTTTTCTTTGGAAGATACAAGGCTGTGATTGCATTTCTGTTTTTAGGTGTCGCTGTGCTTTCATCTTCTCATTCTGTGTGAGTTGTTGTTATATACCTTGTATTAGCCCTTATTGTTCATTTGATTGATACTGCACTCAGAAACAAAGTTCCCCAACTTCTTTATGACAGGTTGTCTACCATTTGAGTCTGATGATGATAATGACACTGACTGTTCAACCTTTTATTTATTTGTTTTCCTGATCAAAATATAACACTTTATGAAGAGATTGTCTTAAACCCTGACCCATGTGCCTCCTCTGATGCCACTGTGTTACAAATGTAAATACATGTTATTTTAATTTTATATAATTTGAAAAAATTTTATTGGTTATTTTTGTGGTCATGTTAAAACCAAAAGGAGGGAGTGTTATGGAAATCTTTATTGCAAACTACTCATTACTCACAGTTAAAATGAACTGTGAGAGAGCGCCATTAACTGCATCATTTCCTTCACTGCTAGTAGGTTTATGTTGTGGCTCCAACCCCCCCATCTCCGGGTCTGAATCCATACCTGGCAACTCACGTTTACGTTTTTGTTTGATTGTTGGGAGTGCTTCAGCCACAGGATATCTATGGTTTCAGCAGCATGTTGTTTAGGGGTAATATGGGATAGTCTACAAAGCGCAGAAACACACATTTCCCAAAATGTATATGTTCATCTTTCAGGTGGAGAGTGGAAAACACACAAGTACTCCACTTGTATTACAAAAGTAACTGTATTCTGAATACCATGTTTAAAAATAATAACTGTAATGGAATACATTTACTCATAATTAGTATTCTGAATACGTACCGCCGGGACATGTATTCAGTTACCCCCCAACACTATATAAATATATATATATAAATTTCCAATTATATATTTTCAGATTCCCATTTTAAAAGCAGTCATTGAAATTTGGTTTCTGAATTTCAGTAACTGCTTGAATTAAGTAAGACCATTGTTAAATAACACTTCCTTAAAGAAAACTCAGTTGAAAACGTTAAACTGATGTACACCCCTACCCTGTCCAAATCCCCAACATCAAACAACACACATTCAGTAAAAAAACTGACAAATTAATTTCTATCCAAAATCTCAGTCATGATGGATAAGATTGTGCCATTTAAGGTTAAAACTGTCTCTAGTAAAAAGAAGTCTCTGTGGAGAAGCAATCTACTGGTATGTAATGAAAAAGGGAGTGTCGACGAGCTCAGAGAAAATGGGGGAAAACTCGACTTCAGGTTCATTATGAGATTTGTAAAGAGAGACTGAACAAATATCAAATAACCTTGAAGGATTCAGGGGAATCATTCTTTTCTGAGATTATTCATAGGAACAACAATAACGCAAGGACATTATTTGCTACAGTGGAGAGATTAACTACTCCTGCAGTGACAGTAGCCCCGAAACTAAGCTCCACCAGGGCCTGTAATGAATTTGCCAGCTTCTTTACTGAAAAGATCCTGAACATAGGAGGGCCAATTAATACAAATTAATTATCGAGATACTAAGCTCTGCCACCTCCTGCTTGGATATTTTACCATCAGGATTTCTCCCAGTCATCAGGGCTGATCCAATCCAAATAGTTAACTCATCCTTCCTATAAGGTGTTTTCCCACAAGCTCTAAAAACAGCAGTTATCAAACCAATACAAAAAAAGAACCTAGACAGCATGTTGATGCAAAACTACAGACCAATCTCTAATCTCCCATTTATCAGAAAAATATTGATAAAGCTGTGTTCCAACAGTTAAACAGCTTCCTAAAAATGAACAACTGCTTTGATGTTTATCAGTCTGGTTTTCGTAGGCACCAAAGCACCGAGACAGCCCTCGTCAAAGTCCTCAATGACATCCGTATAAATACTGACTGTGGTAAAACCACAGTACTATTAGACCTCAGTGCGGCGTTGGACACCGTTGATCATGATATATTACTGGAACGTCTATAGAGCTGGGTTGGACCCTCTGGCACGGCACTCGACTGGTTCAAATCCTACCTCAAGAACAGGAACTTCTTTGTGTCGATTAAACCATTTTCATCACAACAAAACAGAAATCACATGCGGGGTCCCCCAGGGCTCCATCCTTGGGCCCAAAATATTTAACATTTAATGCTCCCATTAAACCAGATTATAACAGCAAATTTTCAAAGTTTCTTATCTTTGGACCCAAAAAAGATTAATTAAATATCAGTACACAACTTCAGTTGGTCCAGCTAGAAACTATTGACCAGGCCAGAAATCTAGGTGTAATAATGGACTCAGACCTGAACCTCCAAGGTCACATAAAAGAAATAACAAGATCACCTTCTATCACCTGAGGAACATTTTTTAGGATTAAAGGACTGATGACAAGAGGAGACCTAGAAAAACTCATCCATGCATTTATCTCTAGCCACCTTAATTACTGTAACAGTATCCAGAATGGTGCTCACGTTCTCACTACAACCCGGAAAGTAGAACACATCACACCAGTTCTAAAGTCCTTAGACTGGCTCCCTGTAGCTCAGAGAAAATACTTCAAACTACTTTTATTAGCCTATGAATTATTGAATGGTTTAGCGCCAGAGTATTACAGTATTACAGGTCTGCTATTACAGTACAAACCATCCAGACCACTCAGGTCGTCCAGCTCTAGTCTACTGATCGTATCTAGAACCAGAACCAAAACCTTTCAGTTTCTATGCTCCCTATATATGGAACAAACTGCTGGACGAATGCCAAACTGCAGAGACACTGAACTCTTTTAAATCTAAAAAGAATACGTACCTCTTTAGACTTGTTATGAGGAATGATTTCTTGTGTTTTCTGTTTTTAATTTTCATACAAATTTTTGTTTTGATCATCAGTTTTTAAAATTTTACATAAATTGTCTTTGGGAAATCTTTGATTATTTTTTGTGTGATTCTATGTTTTCATTTTCAATCCTGTAAAGCGCCTTGAATTGCCTTGTGTTTAAAGTGTGCTACATAAATAAAATTGCCTTGCCTTGCCTAAGAAAAAAATAAATTGTTCACCCAATGTTTCACATTTTAAGTATTGTATTAAAACACGCCACGACAATGACGTGTACTACCTCGGCTTACATATCTGTGACCACATCCACCCAGAGATGTACCTTGTATAACCGAGGGTATGAGAAGGAGCAGATCAAGTTAGCCGGTCCAACATTGGTGGCATTTTTATTCAAACACTTTCCCTCTTAGCACAGGAACTTCCCTGGAACTCCCAGGCAGAATTCAAAATAAAAGCATCAATAGAAAATCTCTTACACTTGGTTAACTATCCTCAAACCTAACGTAAGCTTCAAGACACAAATTATAATTTCAGCAGCTAACTCTCCTGGCCTACAGAGCTTGTCATGAGCCTCCCCACTTCATCAGTTAGGGAGAGGGGAGCTCATACCGACTACAAGCTCAAATCAGGTGAGACGACCTGCTCAATTTAAGCATATTAATAAGCGTAGAAAAATAAACTACCAAGAATTAACTCGGTTGTGGCAAGGAAAAAGTGCAGAGCAAAATCCCTGTCTGACTAGCGGGCGTGTTGTGTACAGAAGACCAGTTGGCAAATGTCGCTCTGGAGCTGAGGCCTCCTGATTCAGACTTGCTATGAATCCAGTAGCGGCCCCAGCCACACTGAGGTCCGGTCTTGTTTGGGAATGCAGCCTAAAGTGGATGGTAAATGCCACCTAAGGCTAAACACTGGCATGAGTTTTGTCTCGCATGACTGATTTAAGAAACAGACAGTGTAAGAGTTGTGTTGCTAGCAATCAAAGAACAGAAATGTGCATGTCATTAGTCTTAACACTAGAAGACCCAGGATTTTTTGCTCTACCTATAAAGCCCACAGGTAAGCCGAAAGGCTGGATGGCCCCCTGTGAACCCTCCTTTTGTTATGTAAACGGGGCAATCACTGGGACACCACAGGAGGGGGGATATGCAGAGCCACTTCACTCAAAACACCTTGACATAAAATGGGGGAGGGGGACAATCAGGTAGGAGCAGGATTGCTAACTGACTGTCTGAGCAGAACATATGAGCTGAATCAAAATGTAATATATGTAGAAGGATGTAGACGTTATCAGAACCCTACAACACTGGGCTTCCAACATCCCCACCAGACACATAAGAAAAGTAATAGAACAGAACCACATCAAATAAAGCACTCAAAATCTGTGGTAGCCCCACTAGTCATTTACAGAATTGCTCATCAAGTTGATATCTGTACAAGATTTATTTTATGTAACTTTTTTTTCAAACTGAGATACACCCGAAACACATTTGATTTGTTATATTTAAGAATTTGTACATTGTTTTTGTCTGTTTTGCTCTTTCCCTCTATTTTCTCTTTTCCTGTCTCTCCCTGTCTCAACTCATAAAAACCAGACTGACTGTTGCTGTTTGCCCACACTGTGATGTTATGTTATGTCAAAGATATGATATTATATGTCTGATTTCAAAATATCAGTTATGTATTTGAGCAGTGCCAGGTTCTGCTCCACTCCTCAGGTCACCTTTACGCAGAGGACAAAAGACATTCACACCTCAATTCTCACACATGCTCAGCCAAAAAAGAGAGCTCGGGTGGGGACTGACCAGACAGACAAAGAGAGCTCGGGTGGGGACTGACCAGACAGAGACGGCGAAAGATGGCACAGTGTGGTGTGAAGAACAGGTGGGGAAAAGTCTCCATTTCACCCCTCCATCTCCATATGGCGCAGATGGAGCGCCAACGGCTAAGGCCAGGAGGTCCATCTTGAGTCGTCTTCAGAGCTTCCTGTGTTTTATCACTCTGGAAATGCTAAGTTCCATTCGACACTGTACTGTTGAACATGCACGGCAAATGGAGCATGTGGACTGGTTCATGGCCCTCCCTGAACTAATGGCATTTATTGCTATTGTTATCTTGCGGGGGCTGACCAAGGTTCCATCACTGCATGACTGCTGGTCAGCAAACCTGGGAAACCCCCAGATCATGACAACTATGTCCCGAAATCGCTTCCAAGAAATCATGCAACACCTACGCTTTGACGACAAGGACACCCGCAGTGAGCGAGCAAAGACGGATAAGTTTGCTGCAATTTCCGGTGTGTGGGGTTCGTTTGTCACCAACTGCATCACATCCTACAACCCTGGTCGATACATCACCATTGATGAACAGCTTTTCCCGTCAAAGACTCGCTGCTGTTTCCTGCAATACATTTCAACAAAACCTGACAAGTTTGGGATCAAGTTTTGGGTGGCTTGTGACTTGAAATCCAAATACATCTGCAATGTCCTCCCATATCTTGGCAAGGACCCCAGTCGTTCCAGTGTAGAGAGACTGTCCGAAAATGTAGTGATGAGGCTGATGGAACCATTCCTGGACAAGGGCAGAAATGTTACCACGGACAATTTCTTTACATCGCTGTCACTGGCACAACGACTGCTTAGCCGGAAAACCACCATCCTCGGCACAGTCAACAGGATTCGGCGAGAAATTCCACAATCAACAAGACAGAGGGACCGTGATGAATTCACCCCTCAGGTATTTTCAACCACTGGTGCCACGCTAACGGTGTATGCGCCCAAACGGAAGAAGACAGTATACATTCTCAGCAGCATGCACCACGTCATTCAGACTGAGAATACCACCAAACGGAAGCCAAACACTGTCACCCTTTACAACACCACAAAGTGCGGCGTTGATGTGATGGACCAGATGGTGCGGGAGTACACTGTCCGCAGAGGAACACGGCGCTGGCCAGTCGCTGTGTTCTATAACATGATTGATATGGCAGCACTGAATGCACATGTGCTCTATCAAGCATGCACCGGGAGGCAGGAGAGACGGGTGGACTTCCTGGTGGATGTTGCAAGAGAGTTGGCTCATTCTCATGTGGGTGCAAAGCAGGCACAAAGGGAACAATTGCTTCGGCTACAACCTTCAACACCTAGCCCTGGGAAAAGAGCAATGTGTCAGGTTAAAAATCAGTGTAAAAGCAATCATGCCACTCTGCGATGTATAGGCTGTTTCAAATACACATGTGGCAAATGCAGAAAGGAGACGGCTTGGCAGTGCATGGATTGTGAGTGATTATTGAAATGTACTCACCTCACTCATTGTTACATACTGTTTAGTTTTCTCTGTGTGCTTGAAAACTCAAATTTCCCTGAGGGAGTCCCCCCAAAGGGATCAATAAAGTTTTAAGCCTAAGTTCTAAGTCTCACTCACTTCCACTCTCTAACACTGTATCCTGATAATACTTTTTTATTATTATTATTATTAGTAAATATCATGAAGGCCCAGTTGGGATAACCCCAGATTTTGAGTGCTTTATTTGATGTGGTTCTATTCTGTTACTTTTCTTATGTGTCTGGTGGGGATGTTGGAAGCCCAGTGTTGTAGGGTTCTGATAACGTCTACATCCTTCTACATATATTACATTTTGATTCAGCTCATATATTCTGCTCAGACAGTCAGTTAGCAATCCTGCTCCTACCTGATTCTCCCCCTCCCCCATTTTATGTCAAGGTGTCTTGAGTGAAGTGGCTCAGCATATCCCCCCCCTGTGGTGTCCCAGTGATTGCCCCGTTTACATAACAAAAGGAAGGTTCACAGGGGGCCATCCAGCCTTTCGGCTTACCTGTGGGCTTTATAGGTAGAAAAGCCAAATGGCTGCTCTCTGGTAGTTCTAGTGCTAATGAGCAAGCCCCCAAATCTTGTCATGTCCCCCTGTCCACTCCCACACTGAACCTACACAAACGGAAAATCGAGACTGAAAGAAACCGACTCAGACGGCATGCTTTCATATCAGAGAAGACAGAAAAATCTATAAAAACACTAGTAAAAAAAAACTCTTTAAATCTCTTATCCAAGAGATATTTATCAAATGTATTCAGGTTGTTTTATTGGACTTGAATGCCACTATTTCTGTTTAATTCAGTTCAGTTTATTTATACTTTGCTAAGTTACAACAAACATTTTCTCTAGGCACATTTTGTCAAATAAAGTAAAACATTTTGTATAAAACATTAAAATAGTGAAATGGCGTTAGGCGATGTAAAAGAAATTTGTTCCACTCTCCGTTGTTTTTTTTTTGTAATGGGGTGAGGTTAAAAAAACTGAGAAAGTGGAGTCTGATTCCTCATACTGCCTCTTAGTAACCAGACTCAAAACATAACGACATGTGTTGGATGTATGAAGAGGGATCTAAATAAGTTGTGTACCTGTCAAGTTTGAGTAGGCTCACATCTTGCAAAACCTAAACACAGCTGATAAAGTGATGGTTATGATAATTATAATGATTATCATTCATATTATCATTATTGTACATTTCATTTATAAGAGCCTTTCAAGGAGCACAAGGAGTTACATTGAGGTTTTGCCTTTTGTCATTTTTCATATCTAATATTTCTTATGTGTTATTTCTGTTTTACCTGATTTCTGTTATTAGTATTATTATTCTGTTAATTGAGTTTTTCTTTCAGCTTGGAGTTTATATTCATGTTTTTCTTTTCTGTTATATTAATTAGTGCTTTTACTTTCAGTTTCTCTTGTGCTCCCTTATTTATTTACCTATATGGTTATCCTGAAGCCTATTTATACTACTCCATTTTGACAGAGACGGACTGACGCAGCGCCATTATCAGTCAACATAAGGGCTCTCTGTCACCTAAGCAACGACGGACGGAGTAGAGGTCCATTTTCTAGCTATCTGTCTCTGTCAACAAGCGTATGCCTGTAATTTGTCAGCTTAGCCAAAGATCGCTTCACCAAAACGGGACTCTATAGTCGCTGTAATCAGTAGTCAATGGAGCGTTTGGGCACTACATGCTTTATATTGAAAGGATAATTTATCTAAGCTGTTCTTTTGGCGATTTTGAACACAAGGAGGTGTAGAGAACAACAACAAAGGCTGCTGTGTTTGTTTGTTTTGTAATGGTAGGTAGATGCCACCATGAAAAGTTAGTACCCCCTGCTGTCCTGGTCGAGAATTGCTTTGTGACACTGAAAAATCTATGCAGGATGGCAAGGCCCTCTTTACACAAAATAAAATAAGGGGATTGTTTTTAAAAAACTGTGTAAAAACACCATGACCATAATTCAAACCTCTGTTCATCCAGGCCTCATCAGGCCTACTATTGGTGCTGTGACACTGCCACAGAAACACAAAAAAGTGCACTGAGCATGCACAGTAACCCAGTGGTAAGCATGACAAATCTAGCTTCAAAGGCGAGATTTATTCAAAAGCATATGGTGCCTATGGTTTTCTGGATAATTTTTTTTTTGTTGCTGGTGATAGAGGAGGAACATTAAATCATATTCTAAGATCCATAGTATGGTCAATATTTATTTTATTAAGGCCGCAACACCATACAGCACCATGTTTTTTTACTTGATCACAGAGTTGTGCTTGGCGCACATGCTGTATATAGGAATGGGGCGGAGACATCATCCACTCAGAAAAAATGCCAGCGAGCTCACAATCATGGAGAGAACTGAGCAGATGTGAGATTCCTCCACTTTGGGACACAATTTCAAACATGATTAGTTATGGTGTCCTGAAATGCCGGCTTATCGCGGATGAGACACCTATTGAACACCTATAGTAAACATCTTAGCTGCTATACCTAGTTTCATCTCTGTGTAGAAAGGGCCTTAGGTACTCGTCTGCGATCTTTCTTATTTACTTCGATCTTATCTCAGTTATTTGTTATGCTTTTAGGATTATTCTGATTAGACCTTCTGTTAATGTTTCAACCTTTACATTCTCTGTTTACCTCTGTGCCATTCTTCTTTGCTGCCAAGCTGTTTTTCATATCTAATCTCCCTATTCCCTCTCCCTTTCACTTGCACCTTCTTCGCTATTACTCCTCAGGTTTCGCTCTGTCACTTCCACTCCTCTTCAGTATATTTAAGCTCCTTGCTCTCCACTAGCTCCTTCAATAGCAGCTCTTGGATCTCCTTTTGTTTTGCTGTGGTTTCTCCTTCTTTGCGCATTCCATTGTAAGTTGTTTCCATTTTCTTGAATGCAATTCTCTTTAACCATAGATCTGTCTTTGGGTTCTTTGTAAATCAACTACACTTGACACAAGGTCACTTTACATCATTAAACAAGAAAAAATAACCAAGTAAGGTAAAACGCCTATAAGATTAATAATTCATTCAACCAAAGAGTACTAAAGCAGAAAAAAGAAAGTCAGAGTTTCAGAGGCGTCAGGTAATTCCAGAGGTTGGGGGGAAGACCACTAGAAAGCCCTGCTTACCATGAAGCTAAGGCTGAAAAACGTGACAGTGAGGTGGAAAGAGGACGAAGATCGAAGAGAATGGACTGGAGAGACTTTCTGAATGAGATCAAACAAATATTGGATATTCAATGCATTTCTTAACAATCAGCCAATGAAGTTGCTGGAGGATAAGGCTGATATGAGTATCCAGCACAGTTATGGAAGGTAATAGTTTGCTCATTAAAAAACCTCCCCGATTGCTAAAGATTGAGTTAAGAGACGTATTCCATGGATTTGTTGAAGTCTCACTCCTTCTACTTCTTCTGAATTAAGCCCATAGCTTGTGTGTGCTGTCTGTACTGGATTTAATCCAATATCTATATTACAACCTCAATAAGTCGCATCTATTAACAAACCATTATTATTTATTTAATAATAAAGTTGAGATAAAGCTAGAAATACACCTAAAATTAAGCATAAAAAACAAATGCTTTTATGTTTATAATATTCTTTCACCACTGGACAGATTAACAAAATCATACAGGTGTTGTAAAAATAGAACAAAGTACAGACGGGGTAGCCATGGCAAAGTTTTGGCAGTGACAAAAAAAAATTTTGGATTTCAGGTATTGCAGCAATTTCATATTTCTCTTTTTGTTTCAGTGTTACATTGGTTAGGATTTGGGGAGTTTCCTGGAAACCGGTCCAAAAATTTAATGTTCACATCTTGGCAGCACAATATTTTGGGCTCCCTCATGCTGTAAAATACACAGACTATCACCCCATTCTGTCTGTATTGTAGGAAAAAGTTGCTGTATGGGACATCTTGATTTCACTCTTTAGTTATATTTTTTTAAAGGATGTGAGGAAGCTCTATTCAGTGGTGTGTGAATCAACCCCAGACATGGAAGTCATCAGGATGTTTGATTGTGGACATCAGACATGACTAATTGATTTTCCAGCTGTTACAAACAATCAGGAGGATTTAGCAAAGAAAATATTGTTGTACCAGTATTCTGGTGTTTGTACCTGGGCTTCCTGAATGTTTTCAATTATGTTTTTCTAGGACAGAAGTTGACATTTTGTTTTCGTTTGAAAATAAACTTTTTAGCCAATGCAATCGTTTTCACAATTTTACTATGGTTCGGATCAATGTTCACATATATTTGAAAATAGGAAATGTTTAAAAAAAAGGTTTGAGTCACATGCAAAACCTTTGCCTATGGTTATAGCTTTGTGGCCAGTTAGGCTCCTTTTAATTTCATTTCTGTGGGTTTTGTTTCTATGTAGTTGCCTCCCTCTCTCCTCCCAGATTAGGTAGTAACGCTATACAGAACTTCTGTATTTCTTAATTCTCTGGAACAATTATTGGCTCTAGGTCTAGGGATAAGAGGCATCTAAGCTCCATAAATTGTATGCAACTGTCTGTAATTTTCCACCTGGATCCTATCAGACCACCATTTTTTTTTTAGCTAGAAGGTTAAGTTTTCAAACATTTAGTTAGATTTTTTTTAATCTTTTGCTGCATATTTATTTCAGTTATGCTCATCTACAAGTTATCTTTCATTCAAAAGTTCTTTCACTACATCACTACAGTGTTCAGTTGAATTATATCACCATGAAAAGCTTATTCTGTCCTCTAAATGTATCATCTCTGAAAAATTAAGCCTTCATAATGTCATGAGATGTGTACAAATAGAGAGTGACGTAAATGAAAGTTACACAGTTATTTGTTTTTGTGAATTCGTGACCGCCTTCACTTTGTGTCTATTCATTGAGGTGAAAATGTATAAAGTGATCCTCCGCCTATCAAGAAGGTTTATTTCTGGTCATAATGGCAGCTTCTCTTTATGGCTGCTATGGTTACCTTCACACCAGATTCGGTGCAGAGCTGAGGTTGGCGGTGTTATTGTCGCTTGTGTGTTCACCTCACTTTTGTCTCATAACAGATCTTTTTCATTGGTGGAGGTGTGAGGCGTCACTGAGAAGTTAGTTGGTGGGAGAGGATGGGGGCGCTGCGTTAGCATGTGTGTGTGTGATGATGATGATGATGATCCATGGAAACTCATATAGAGAGGTCACATGTTACTATTCAAACAATGTCAACCACCATGTCATGATGTTGGTGCATTCATAGAGAAGCTTGTGGCTGAACTAAAACAGGGAAATGGGAAGCAAATGTCATTATTTCATGCTCATTTAACACTAGACAAACAATACAAGGTAACTCAGTACAATTGTGCTGTAAACCATAACATTGGAGATAACACTAGGCTCACCTGTAGTCTGTGTGTAAGTCCAGGAGCATGTGGGAGTTGTAAGTCAGAGGGATGAGAATCAGGTGTCTCCAGGTTACTGGAGAATGCAAATGTAAACAAGACTGCTCAAACAAAAGAGAGGAGCATTTATAAATCCGGAGGCAGCACACACTGCATAGTGAGTGTTTATGAGTGTGTGTGTGTGTGTGTGTAGGTGTGTGTGTGTGTGTGCATGTGTGTTTAAGAGTCAGAGCAGTAACTGTGGCCAATAGAGAAGTGGAAATAAAATTCTAAAAAATGAACAAATTATTTAGACAGAATATAAAAGTGACACACACTTGACTTTCCTATGCTACAGTCACAACATTTCTTTTATAGACAATTTTAACATTTTCTGGGGAAGGAGTCACCTATTTGCGGCGAATGGGCTTCACCTGAACAGACAGGGTACTCACATGCTGGCATTGAGGCTGGCATGCCAATGCTCCCCTGTCTATCACAGCGGACCCAGCTGCCCCTGCCCTCTCTGCCTGCTCTATCACATCCCTATTGATCCTATAAACTCAGCTACTCACATATTGGACTTGGAGATTGCCATACCTCATTTATACTGTACTTGTTATTATCAGCAGACAGCTAACTGAAAATCATAAATCCAACCCAAATAATCTTAAACAGTTACCAAAAGTCCCACTTTCAGTAAATATTACAGTCTCTCTATTTCTGATCAAAACTTTTATCAACGATCAGAATTTAGAGCATAATTTCAGCGTTTGTTTTTAATGGAAACGTCGCTGTGCGGTGATGCACCTGTTGTCCCCAATGAGTTCTAGCTTCACCCATGAGAAGTAGCAAAAACCATTAAATATACACTAAACTTCTCAAGTCAGACAATAATGCAGTAAGAAGTTCTAGAAATGTATACTACTCCAATTCATACTTCTCTTAGATCATAGAGATAATCCTAAAATTATATTTTCCACAGGGGACCAAATATTTAACTGTACTACTAATACATTCCAGAAACCCTCCTCAAACACTTTATGTAACACGTTTGCAGACTAGTTCAGAGGCTTCAACTCAAAGTAAGATGGTTTTAGAAAAATCTGTGCGTGTGTCTTTCCCAGAAGCTGAGATTCTTGATACTTTTTTCTTCTCAGTGAGGCCCACCACACGTGTTTTGGAACCAATTGCTACTTTGGTTTTTTTTTAGCAATTTTATGAATGTTTTAGTGATCAGATTTTATATAGATTGTAAGGACTTTAACAATTTTCGACCGGTATGTAACTTACAATTCTTACAAATGTTTTTTTAGAAATGCTTGTTTTAATTCAGCTTAACGATTCAGCTTAATGATTTTATTAACGTACCCAATGTCCTAGAGAAGATTTAAGTTCAACCACAGAGATGACCCTTTTGAAGATTTTAAATAATCTTAGATTAAACTACTACACGACAAAAATTGGGCAGCTTAATTGTCATAGTTAAAAAAAATTGAGCTAATTTTAACAGCAACGGAGTATTTTCAAGCTTTTCGGTTTAAATTTTTAATCATGTCTAGAGTTATTTATCTGAGTTGATCACACTGGTGTTAATGTAACTCAGATCAGAGTTAAATAAACTAGCGGGCGTGTTGTGTACAGAAGAAATAAACATCTTTGCAATTCAAAGTCGTGTTATTTATTTTTTTTGGTGTTAAAGGAGTGCCAGTTTAGAGTGAATTTAAGCCCAAATATTTCTTTTTACACCGCAAAGACTTATGGGTAATGTATTTGTGTTAATTCTAGAAGTTCTCCGTTGTACATTACAGTTTGTGCCCTACATGTAGCCGTGGTCCTTAGTTATCTTTTGAGTTATGTTGTCAGTGTTTGATGGTTATTATCCGTACACCATCTTAGAGATGGCGGTGCATGGGAGTTCGGTTTCTGCCTTGACCATTACAATCATGACTGTGAGATCTGAGGGTGAACTTTTCACTCTAGTGACTGATTTCTTGAGTAGTGTTGAACTAGAATTCTTTCTTGCTTGCTTAGAACTACAACTAATTAATAAAGTATATGCTAGGAATAAATATTTGCACAAAAAAACGTCCTACTTATGTCTTTCTGAATACCTTAATTGGGTTTGGCTCAATCTCAAATACATACAACAATGAGTGTTAATTATCTTATATATGTACTTGTATGTGTTAATTTTGAAGGTTTTTCTTTAAACTTTGCAGTGTTGATTGAGTTCACATTTAACACCCAACAATATGGATTTTTGAATCCCTTAGCTGTTACTTTAACACTGTTATACAGGTTAACAAAAGAACTCTGACCTGGTGTTAAACTTTTGACTATTCTAAAAATGTAAAATTTTCTATGAAGAGTATGGAGCTATATAAACGCTGGAAAAGTGTTGAAATCAACTCTATAGGAGTTGATTTCAACACATTTTTTGTTGTATATGCTCAGAGGGTGACAGTGTCTAAGCACTGCATTTGACACAGTAGACCACACAATTCTTTTTACTTGAGTATTTAACAGATTGGTCTCTCAGGTGTTGTTCACAAATGGATCACATCTTGTCTCACAGACAGGAATTTTATGGTACATTTGGATACCTGCTCCTCTACAGTCCTCTGGATTAGATGTGGTGTGCCCGGGATTCAATTTTGAGCCCAGTACTTTTTAACCTTTTAGACGCTCCCTCTTCTTTGTACATCCCATGTCTCCCAATGACGGACAATGGATGCACTTTTTAACTGCATTTTAGACATCAAATCATGGATGGCAGAAAACATTCTCCAGCTCAACCAGAACAAAACTGAGTTTTAGTCATCTTTTGTCAGAAACAGAAAACAAAACTCTTAATCCTTCTATACAAGTGAAGAACCTGGCTGTGAATTTTGACTCTGAGCTTACTTTTATCCCACACAAAGACATCCAACATTTTTCCATAATTGTACTTTTCTCACCAATCTAAGATACACTACCGTTCAAAAGTTTGGGGTCACCCAAACAATTAATATAATACATAATACAAATAATGATTTTTATTTGCAATAAGATTGTTTTTACATCAAACTTTGCTTTCAGCAAAGAATCCTCCATTTGCAGCAATTACAGCATTGCAGACCTTTGGCATTCTAGCTGTTAATTTGTTGAGGTAATCTGGAGAAATTGCACCCCACGCTTCTAGAAGCAGCTCCCACAATTTGGATTGGTTGGATGGGCACTTCTTGCGTACCATACGGTCAAGCTGCTCCCACAACAGCTCAACGGGGTTCAAATCTGGTGACTGCGCTGGCCACTCCATTACCGATAGAATACCAGCTGCCTGCTTCTTCTCTAAATAGTTCTTGCACAATTTCGAGGTGTGTTTTGGGTCATTGTCCTGTTGTAGGATGAAATTGGCTCCAATCAAGCGCTGTCCACTGGGTATGGCATGGCGTTGCAAAATGGAGTGATAGCCTTCCTTATTCAGAATCCCTTTTACCCTGTACAAATCTCCCACCTTACCAGCACCAAAGCAACCCCAGACCATCACATTACCTCCACCATGCTTAACAGATGGCGTCAGGCATTCTTCCAGCATCTTTTCAGTTGTTCTGCGTCTCACAAACGTTCTTCTTTGTGATCCAAACACCTCAAACTTGGATTCATCCGTCCACAGCACTTTTTTCCAGTCTTCCTCTGTCCAATGTCTGTGTTCTTTTGCCCATCTTAATCTTTTTCTTTTATTGGCCAGTCTCAGATATGGCTTTTTCTTTGCCACTCTGCCCTGAAGCCCAGAATCCCGCAGCCGCCTCTTCACTGTAGATGTTGACACTGGTGTTTTGCGGGTACTATTTAATGAAGATGCCAGTTGGGGACCTGTGAGGCGTCTGTTTCTCAAACTAGAGACTCTAATGTACTTATCTTCTTGCTCAGTTGTGCAACGCGGCCTCCCACTTCTTTTTCTACTCTGGTTAGAGCCTGTTTGTGCTGTCCTCTGAAGGGAGTAGTACACACCGTTGTAGGAAATCTTCAATTTCTTAGCAATTTCTCGCATGGAATAGCCTTCATTTCTAAGAACAAGAATAGACTGTCGAGTTTCAGATGAAAGTTCTCTTTTTCTGGCCATTTTGAGCGTTTAATTGACCCCACAAATGTGATGCTCCAGAAACTCAATCTGCTCAAAGGAAGGTCAGTTTTGTAGCTTCTGTACCGAGCTAAACTGTTTTCAGATGTGTGAACATGATTGCACAAGGGTTTTCTAATCATCAATTAGCCTTCTGAGCCAATGAGCAAACACATTGTACCATTAGAACACTGGAGTGATAGTTGCTGGAAATGGGCCGCTATACACCTATGTAGATATTGCACCAAAAACCAGACATTTGCAGCTAGAATAGTCATTTACCACATTAGCAATGCATAGCGTGTGTTTCTTTAAAGTTAAGACAAGTTTAAAGTTATCTTCATTGAAAAGTAGAGTGCTTTTCCTTCAAAAATAAGGACATTTCAATGTGACCCCAAACTTTCACAGACAGTCACCAGATTTGAACCCCGTTGAGCTGATGGGGGAGCAGTTTGACCGTATGGTACGCAAGAAGTGCCCATCCAACCAATCCAAATTGTGGGAGCTGCTTCTAGAAGCGTGGGGTGCAATTTCTCCAGATTACCTCAACAAATTAACAGCTAGAATGCCAAAGGTCTGCAATGCTGTAATTGCTGCAAATGGAGGATTCTTTGATGAAAGCAAAGTTTGATGTAAAAACAATCTTATTTCAAATTTCAAATTTCAAATAAAAATCATTATTTCTAACCTTGTCATTGTCTTGACTCTATTTTTTATTCATTTCACAACGTATGGTGGTGAATAAGTGTGACTTTTCATGGAAAACACAAAATTGTTTGGGTGACCCCATATATATATATATATATATATATATATATATATATATATATAAATAAAAAAAAGAGAGAGAGAGAGAGAGAGAGAGGGAGAGACATAGATTGCACTTAAAATATGAATAGTTCACCTGCTGTGGGCTGAACACACAGTCTCACCCATTTGTGACTTATGCTGCATAAGTTATTGCCATGAGATTTTTGCCACTTCTCATGGGGGTTTTCATGTTCTGGAGGCTAAATCCGCACTCTGCTGCCACTCTGGAGACTGGAATTAAGTACTACTTTAGCTAGAGTTTTGAAAGGTTCTGTTCTGGGGACACCTGTGGAACAACTGAAGATAATGATGCAAAGAAGGATTCTTCATAAAATTAAAAAGATGATGAACAACCCTGAGCATCCTCTTCATGATATTATCCTACAGCAACAGAGTATCTGTAGTCAGAAGCTTCTACAATTTCGCTGCAACACAGACCACTACAGGAAATCCTTTCTCCCCACAGCCATCATGGTCTACAACGACTCCTTGAAAAATGAATTAGTAATGAGGTACAACAACACTTAATTTCCCTCTGGGATAATTTTTTTTTTTTCAATTTGAATTTGAAATGAGTGGAAATTTCTCCATTTGAAGAAATAAGGTGTAGGAAACAATATTTCCTGACCCGCAAGCTATCGTTCCTGCAAGAGGAAGGAAATACACTGGGCTCTTAGGAGCGACATGCTCTTCAGCCTCAGTAATTTTTCAACGCGTCAGCTCCTGGTTACTGAGATGCATTGACTAAAGTGTCCAGCTCTGAGCTGATGCTCAGATGCTTTCATGGGATTTATTTTTCTGATTGATTTAATTACCTGAACATGGTGTAAGAGCTGAAAATGTCTGCTTATTCATACCAATCAGAGGTGTGAATCTAAATCTGTCAAAATTACTGACGGCATTCAGATTTTTCCATTACAGTTTAAAAAAATATAACTTTTATTTGTATTTTTACTTATTTTTGTTCTTATTTTTCTTTTTTTTTCTTTTTTTATTTCACTTATTCAAGTTCTGTACTGGAGAAAAAAGTTTGCCGGAGTCAAATTCCTTGTATGTGACATACTTGGCCAATAAACTGATTCTGATTCTGATTCTGATTCTGATTCTGATTCTGATTCTGATTCTGATTCTTCTGATTCTAACTTTATATTATATTTTGTTATCATCAACACCAGCTTTAGACAATGATAATGCCTTGCATTTAGTGCAGTATCACCACAGTGTGTCTCTAATGCATGAGTGTGAAAAGCCTGAGGATTGGATTAATCATTTATTCTAACAAAAACAGCAGAAACAAAGAGAGGCATGCCCTTCAGGAGTTGAGCAGAAACATCAGTGTTGTATTTGGTTTGTTGGACCGGAAACTCGTATTTTATCCAGATGTTGTCCAGAGATTCTCCTCTCTCTGAAAAACAGGACTGAATTATCTGATGAAATTACTAACTGATTAGTTCAACACACAGCAAAGGAATGGATGCAGAAGGTAAAAAACATCTGGAATATTACATTCAAAGAGTGTGGCATACAGCAAGGGAAGCTTATACATTTCAGCAACAGGGAATTCAAGGTGCTAAACATGATGAGAACATACAGTGGGGCAAAATTTGGAGCTGTAGTTTTCATAATGGGTACACTTCAACTGTTAAACAGAATGTAAAAACGCCAGGAAATCATATTGTATTATTTTAAATAATTAATTTGTATAATGGTGCAGAAAATAAATATTGAACAAGGAAAAATGTTGGCCCTCTTAAAACTTCTGTTACTTCCTCCAGCCACTGTTCTTTCACTTGTCATCTATTTTAATGGTACGATTTGATACACACCTGTTTGAACTTATCTGTAAAAAAAAACAAAAAAAACCTGTCCACACCTTCAAACACTCAGACTCCAACCTTCACCATCGTCAAGCCCAGAGAGCTGTCTAAGGACACCAGGGACATGATTGTGCACCTGCAGCAGACTGGGATGAGCCATTCTACAATAGGCAAACAGTTTGATGAGAAGAAATCAACTGTTGGAGCAATTCTAAGAAAATGGAACAACCACTGACAATCTTGTTTGACGTGGGGTTCCATGCCTTGTCGGGTACACATGATCTCGAGAACAGAGAGGAAACAGCCCAGAACTATATGGGAAAACTATTACAATCCTGCAGCACTCAAGGTTAAGCAATGAAACCCGCAAACCCGCAAAGTCACAAGCCAGTGACTTTGTGTGTCGGTCCCCCCCAAAAAATGTAGAGGGTTGTGTCAGGAAGGGCATCTGACATGAAACCTAGGCCAAATCAAATATGCGAATCACAAAAATGAACTCCATACCGGATTGGTTGAGGCCTGGGTTAACAACGACCGCCACTGATGCCGTTTATCCACAGGGTGCCAGTGGAAATTGGATTACTACTTCCGGTCTAAGGAGGAAAGGAAGAAGGTGTGTTAGACAGAAAACGAAAAGGAAATTCAGGTGTGGAATTGAGAGTAGCAACTTTGAATGTTGGGACTTTGACTGGTAAAGCTAGAGAGCTGGTAGAAATGATGCAGAGAAGGAAGGTTGATATTCTGTGAGTTCAGGTGACTAGATGGAAAGATAGCAAGGCAAGAATCTTAAGAGAAGATTTCATCTAATAGATGGAAAAAGATATGGAGAAGGCGTAATCTTAGAGGAGGAATTTGATGGGAACATTCTGGAAGTTAAAAGAGTTTCAGATAGGCTGATGAGTCTAGAGCTTCAAATGGAAAGGAATAAGGACCAATGTTGTTAGTGGTTATGCCACTGAGGTAGGATGTGAGTTAGAAGAGAAACAGAGATTCTGGAGTGAACTAGATAATTTGATGCAGTTTATCCCCAGTGTGGATGGGGTGGTGATTGGTGCAGACTATAATGGACATGTTGGTGAAGGGAACAGAGGGGAAGTGATGGGCAGGTTTTGTATACAGGATAGGAAAAGGACAGATGGTGGTAGACTTTGGAAGGATGGAAATGGCTTCCAGAAGATGCAGGAACAAAGGGTGACTTTTAAAAGGGAGGTTGGATTACTCAGGTAGACTACATATTATGTAGACGTTGTCTGAAGGAAATTAGTGACTGCAAAGTAGTGGTGAGGAAAGGATGGTGGTCTGTCGGATCAAACTGATGGTGAGCAAGGTGACGAGAACAGAGATAGAGCAGAGGACCAAGTAGTGGAAATTGATAAAAGAATAGTGTTGTGAGGTTTTCAGGGAGGAGTTGAGACAGGCTCTTGGTGGCCAGGGTGTGCTCCCTGATGACCGGACAGCTACAGCTAATGTGATTAGGGAGACAAGTAGGAGGGTACTTGGTGTGTCATCTGGATGGAGGAAAGTAGATAAGGAGAATTGGTGGTAGAATGATTAAGTCCAGGAACATATACAAAGAAAGAGGTTAGAGTAGTTAAGAACAGGATAGAAGAAAACACAGGCGTACAGAAAGATGCAGCCCATGGTGAAGGTAGAGCTGGCAAAGGCCAAATAAAGGGCGGATGACGACCTGTATGCTAGGTTGGACGGTAAGTAGGAAGAAAATGATTTGTACAGGTTGGCAAAGAGATAGAGATGGAAATGATGTGCAACAGGTAAGGGTGATCAAGGATAGGAGGGAAGTGTACTGACAGGTGCCAAGAGGGTGAGTGGAAGATGGAAAGAATACTTTGAAGAGCTGATGAATGAGGAAAAGCAGAGAGAATAGAAGAGGTGACTGTTGTGGATCAGGAAGTAGCTGATATTAGTAAGGATGAAATGAGGAAAGCTTTGAAGAGGACGAAGACTGTAAAGGTAGTTTGTGCTGATGACATATCTGTAAAGGTATGGAATTGCCTATGAGAGGTGGCAGTAGAAGTTTTGACGAGGTTCTTCAACAAGACCTTGAAGACTGAGAAGATGCCTGACGAATAGAGGAAGTGTTTTAGTGGTGATTTTTAAGAACAAGGTATATGTACAGAACTGTGGTAACTACAGACGAATAAACCTATTGAGTCATATAATGAAGAGAAAAAGTGGTGGAAGCTAGGCTTCGATCAGAAGTAAGCATTTGTGAGCAGCAGTATGGTTTCCTGCCAAGAAAGATAAAATTTTTGCTTTAAAGATGCTAAGGGAGAAGTACAGAGAGGGTAAGAGGGATCTGCATGGTTTCTTTGTAGATTAAGAGAAAGCGTATGAGAGGGTGCCAAGAGGCAAGGAAAGTTTATTTGTAGAGCACAATTCATACACAAGGCAATTCGATGTGCTTCACAGTCGCATAAATTAAGAAAACAGATAAACAGAAAAAAAAATATCAACTTAAAAAATAATTAATTACAATAAAAAGCAAGAGTGCAGATAAAATACTTTCAATTGTCGTATGCACGGGTAAAAAGAACTGTTTTCAGCCTGGATTAGAACATTGTTAGAGTTGAGGCTTGTCTCACATCCTCATGAAGATTGTTCCAGATTTTAGCTGCCTGAAACTGAAATGCGGCCTCACCGTGTTTATTGTTGACTCTGGGAACCACCAGGAGACCCCTCCCTGAAGTTCTCAGGGCCCGAGATGGTTCCTATGTCTCCAACATGTCAGAGATGTACTTTGGTGCCAAACCATGAAAACACTTGAACACAAGCAGAGCTGTTTTAAATTCTATTCTCTGAGCAACAGGAAGCCAGTGCAGAGACCGGAGCACTGGACTAATATGGTTGTATTTCCTGGTTCTTGTCAGCGGTGGCTTTGCATTGAGGCAGTGTGGAGTGGCACAGAAGTATGTTAGAGTGGTTCAGGGCATGTATGAGAGCTGTGAGAAAGCACTGAGTTGCGCCACTTCTTTTTTGCTTTGGTGATGGACAGGCTGACAGGAGTCTCGATGGACTATGAAGTAGAGGATTTTGACTTCATCCGTAGTCCTGGCAGCCAGATGTACTTTGGCCTCCTAAAATGACAATATAAGACAACTTACAAGTATACAACATGTATGTAGGAGACGATGCTTTGAGGGCATAGCAGATGTTGACAGAGGTTTGATCTTTCTACCTCTGCTAATTTGACTTTTCCATAGATATGTGTTGTTTTTTTTTGCAGAACTAACTAAATGCTTCCACACAGAACTTGAGTAGGGCTGCCACAAATTATTATTTTGATAATCAACTGATCACTAATTATTTGGTGATTAATTGATTATATGGTTCTGAGTCGCATTTCCAGCTCTCCTAACTTCCCGGGGTGCGCGAGTGCGGATGGGGGCTGGTTGCAGAATAGTCCAATTTCGATGGCGTTATCCAGGTAGAATAGCCGAGCTTGTGAAACTCCAGTTAAGTTCGACATATATAACATTATGAAATAAATATCAGCATGAATAAATGAATAAAAATATTAAAAACTGAAATTTAAAATGCAACGTCCATTTTTTTGAAATATTTTTTTTATTTTTTTTATTTTAGATTATACATTTGTGTAATATATATATATATTTCATTACATATTTATTTCACTGCAATTTACTTCATAATAATATAAATTATTTCAAGACACTTTTATTTAAATCCATCAGTTTTTATTCCAATCTCTCTTTTTCCCATTCTCTCTTTCCCAAAGTCAGGTTTTATTTCATAATGAGGGTTTTCATAATGGTATTTATTTCAAAAAGTCATTTAAGAACTGAAGTCGTCCGTCAGCCAATCAGAATCAGCGGTTGAGACCTGGACGCTGATTGGTTGGAACTAAGATTAGTGTTCCTGGATAGCCGTTGTTGTGGCTCTGTGAGCAGCTAGCAGCATGCTAAGTAAAGGAACTTTGTTCAGCTCTGGTTGCTCTAACAGGTCACATTGAGAGGAATAACCTATCATGAACCATTTCAGAGACCCATCTTGATTCGTCTGGATGATATAATCTGAAATGATCCCAGGTTCAGCTCTCAGCTGTCTGAAAGTAGCACTGGAGTTCTGCTGTTATCTTTTCTGTTTTGTCCAGCACAACTAGGAGGAGACGGGAGAGGAAGCCCTGGTTGGTTGTTAGCTACAGTCAGTTAAAGGGAGATTATTTAAACGTGTTCTGTGTTATTTCTGAAATGTTTTAATGAACGTACCAAACAGCCGACTGAGTCTCTTTCCCCAGTCTAATCACGGGCATGGCGCCCTGAGCAGCTTTACACCTAGAACACTGGAGCAGCACCGGCTGTTTGGATCAGACATCCCCATTACAAAAGTGACCAAATATTCTGCCAGTATTATAAGAATTATAAAGCCATACATAAAATCCTAAAGGCATTTAATTCAATAACAGTATTAAACCACTTTAGCCGGTCCTCGCCGTTTTCCTCCTGCAGGAACATCATGTAAAAGCACAAACCAATCAGCATCCACGTCCCAACAACTAATTCTGATTGGCTGGCTAAGAAATTATGTTAAATGGCATTTTGAAATAAATACACCATTATGAAAAAACCCTATTTTGAAATAAAAGCTAACTTTGTGAAGAAAAAGATTTATATTTATTATATCATATAAATATTGGGCATTGCAATTTAACAGAATTCCTTTTTTTGACTATTTCATTGTCACATTAAATATTTACTTAATATTAATTCATGCTGATATTTATTTCATAATGTTTTATTTATTTAATTTTGAACACTTTGGCGTTCCATAAGATAAAAGCATGTCAGGTAGAAACAAAAATGAGTTAAGTCTGAAAGTATTGAAATACAGGAATAGAGCAAGCTAGCTTTCTTTTAAAAAACTGTGTGACATACTGTTGACTTCGGAGTTCTGTCTTCTCTTTCCTCCTTTTCTTTCCGTTTTTTGATGCCCTGACTCTTGATGTGAAATACATGTGTGTGTAACTGTCCGCGCTGCATCATAGCAAGTGTGTATGTATTTAAAAAAGAAAATAAAAGAAATATGGGGTCTGCTCCTCTGGGCACTTCGTCAGCCTGGTTCCTTAGAATCGTCCTAACCTTCCACCCCTTTACGGCGCCCATGGTTCTCTTTTCATTAACATCAGTCACTGTGTTCTAAAAGCATGCTGCATCTGAAAATTTTATAAAAACTCCAATCCCTCAATCAGTTACATAAAGAAAAGAGACCAGAAAACACCTAAGTTTGTAAAAGCCCAACAACCATACGTCATAATGCTAACTTAGCATTAATAGCCTCGTCTACCTAGCTTTGGACCTCCCACAGGAATGTTGTTTTTGGCAAGGTGAAAGCCGAGCCTCTTGCAGCTGCTAGACGCTATGGACCTTACAGTATAGGCTTTGCCTCAAGGTAGAACTTAAAACAAGGATCTGTACTGTCACAATGGTGAAACACAAGCTCCCAGGCTGTAAGTACCGTTTTACTTTTCACCCCTTTTTTTACTTGTCAAGTATTTTGTTAAAACATGCCATGACAATGAAATTGTTGCTCGACACCCAAGGAACATGACACACCCAGATTTCTTATCAATATGTTGCTGTAAAATATATGATTTTTCAGCCAATATATCTTCCACTTCATGTGATCTCAGGTGACACAAAATCAATCTGGAAATGTATTTCTACATCTAAAGAACCAGACACAACAATTTGACATTTGATTGCATAGAATATTTTAGATGAATAAGTTTTCTGTAAGATTTCATGTTTTCCTTCAATAGCTTCCAGGTCATGTGAACAAGGGATATGAAATCAATCCTAAAATATTTTAATGCAACTAGTTGGATAGTGCTGTTTACTGTACCTTAGTGTCTTTTTACCCACAGCTATCTATCTTAGTTTTGTACTTTAAGAAAAATTGTGCGGTTATGTATTTCCAATATTTAATTTTTGTTCCTTTTCTTTATTTTTCTGCATACAGCTTCAACCTTATTGAGTCAAGTTAAAATACCAAATGTTCTAAAATAATTTCTATATGGTGTTTTATTATTTGTCATTCAGTTATAAAAAATATTGACCTTTATAGATATAGAATGTAACCGTTAAATAATGCCAGTTACTTTGCTGTGAGGAGAGATGAGGAAGACAAGGGAGGTATGATAATTGTCCAAATAAACAGTAATATTAACATTTATGCTGGTTATAGCCAGTGCTATGATTTGATCTGTGATTTAATGGAAAACTAAAATAAGTTTGATGCATTTGCAAATGTAGCCTATAGGTGATGATTTGCCTGTAATGTAGCCTATAATAATCTACAGAGAGTCGGACTAGCCTACACTGAATCTGTGAAAATTATTAAAGGCTACATTTGCACATTATCACCCAAAGACAGCATGAAGGCTTTGTATTAACAGCTTTGTTTTTATAACATTTTCCAGGTGAAATCTTGTTCAATACATTTTTAGTCCATGTTGTTCTATCAAATGTATGCTGTTATGCTGTGCTCCACCCAGCTTGTAAATGAATAGGGTATGTGCATGCAGGATATTACCATCTTGTTAGAGTTTGTTAGCCTAAAAATGCAAAACAGCTTCTCCTGGGGAGGGAGAATCCTGCATAATATAAAAGAAAGATACTTTTGGTTTGTTAGTTACTTTGCTTTCCTGAACTACTTATTTTAAGGTCCAGATACCAAATAATCTGACTCTTTCTAATCTTAAATGGTTTGCAGTAAGAGGATGTTGTTTGTAAATCTCTGAGGTGTGCATGTGCAAATATCAATACGTTGTACCCATTAATCTATGCTTGTATCTTTACCAATGGTTTAATATAGCCTACAGTATGACAGTGACAAGGAATTTAAAGCTTGTACTTGTATGCTAGGCTTTTAATTCATATTGCGCACACATTTACATTTTTTTTTATATGTATTAGGAGTTGGGGGCCTGTGCCCCAGAAAAGCTCTAGGTCTAGAGTCACCCCTGAATTAAACTGATATTAATAAATAACAATCAGTTAAAAGCTCGGCTAAAAATGTAAGTCTTGTTCCAGAGGTGAGGCCCATAATAGACGGACGCTTCA